>OMNW01003013.1:2886-14489 GCA_900303245.1 Selene dorsalis
GTTTGACTAGGTAATGGGAATGTGGGGAGGTCAGGCCAGCTGTGTCTGCTTTCATTAAGAGTCCGAATGAAAATGATGACTCATGAGGTCAGCACCAACCTCTCTGTGTCGGCCAGACACTTCACGCCCTCACACAGGATAAATGCTGTTTGAGCACCAAATCCCAAATTTTGTCTTTGTCGTTGTCCTGCACAACAGTGAAACACGATGAGATGGATAAATGTAAATGTAAATATTAAGCAGGACATAATGATTGTGTGTGCACCTACATGATGCATTGAAAGAGTCAGGGATAAAGAGAAGACAGCAACTTTTAACCTCGGAAAAGGAATTTCTATTCATTGAAGAGGGAAGTAATTGCCCTTGTGTGTTCAAAGAGTATGCTGGGGGCTCTGAAATACACAAATGTTTTGAGAGCGAAAAAATAATTGAGTGTGAGTTAATTCTTATCAAAGCCTGTTGGAGTGCAACTAATCGACTGAGGGGAGATGCGTCAAAGAGCTGTTGCCTTCAATTCATTTTGTCTATTCAGATGAGAAAATATTTAGTTTTCAATTAAGTAAATCACTACTATTTGTTCCACTCCTCCAGCAGATAAATTGAAGTGATTACAAACTGACTTAAAATCCACAGAGGGCTCTTCCCTGGTCGAATAAGGGAAAGTGTTGGATGCAGTGGGCACAGACCCACAGCACTGCCTAAGTATTAAATCCAAATGGTTATTTTCCCAGTACTCGGAGTAAAAGCATGGCTTACTCCTGACAGTGGATCACACATACATGCTCCTCTTATATGTATGCAATCAACAAAGAAATACACATGTATAATTGACAGGAATTTGACTCAACATCCTCATATTAACCTATTTACCCACCAATACCTCACCACCTCTAAACAACACCATGGGTCATTGATACTTCACTCTTGAATAACCCATACAGGCCATATATTACATATATCTACTCTCCCATCCTAAATATTCAGGGAGTATTTACATTAGTCAGCCAGCAAACAGTGTTATCATCACAAACAAGATATGCTACGGTTGAGACATTGAAAGGTCAGACAACAAAGGCAAATTGTCTATTGGCCCTGTTTTAGGACATACAAGAGATTACTGCACGTATGTACGAACAACTAATCACACAGTCATGTAGTGCACAACACAGCTAGAGTTTCTCTGCGTTTAAATCATCTAAAACACAAACAACTAATATTGTATTGGTGAAACCGATTTTGTTGTGATTAGATTCTCATGAGGACCTTTTGGCATACCTTTAATTAATATTTTAATTGCAGTGCTGATGCAGGATTGATGTATTGACGGACTGATTGACGTATTGATTGATTTAAAGACTGCTGTAATGATGTTGTAAGCGCGCCTGGAAGCTTTGAAATCAGATGCTAAACTGAATAGTAAATGGTATCGCAAGCAACCTCCAGCGTGTGAGAAAGTCAAAACCTGAAAATAAACAAGAAAAATTATATAATCATTTTGCTGTGGGTATGGTGTTTATGTTTATACTTATTGAATGCATTTTTTCCCCTTCTTTGTTCCAGGATTGCCAAAGGTCAAGTGTCAGTGATGACATGGACTTGTTGTCAGCATGGATTGTGTCTCCTTCAGCACTACCCTTTCTCTGTCTCATCTGGGGTAAGAGACTCAAATGTCACCACAGAGCCATCATTAGAGCAACTATCGCCCCTTTGCGCTCCATTCATGTTGAGGTCATGCAGTGGAGCAGTTGCAGCCTTAATGTTATTGAACGCCTAAATGAATTTTCAGTGTAGCATAATAGCTTTAATAGGTTTATAGACATGGATTCGCCATAAATATAAGTCAGTTAAATGCACCCGGTTGATCTCATACTCATCTCTTAATCTTGCACTGTGAAAATCGTGTTTAAGGTACTGAACTGACTCACTGTGGCATCTTCACAAAAATCTGTTTTCGTGTTTGTTTTCACAGCATCTGTGTAAATCAGACATCATCTAGCAAATCAAGTTGCTGAACAGGACCAACTGTTCACATCATCGTTGTTACCTCTGCTGTTATTGCTTAGTCAAATAGGAAAACCAGCAGCTGCATTTTTTTTCTCACTCTCTTTTGTTGCGGGACCATTCCTCCTCAGGTAGAAAGGAACATTTTATTAATTGGTTTATTCATGGCAGAGTAGAAACTCAAGGTTTCTTTGGTAATAGTGTTTACTTTAAGTAACTTGATCTGAATACTGCCTCACCTGTGCTAGGCCAGTAGGATTACACCAACATTGCAACCGTTCTAACAGGGTTTATTGTATTGTACAGTTTAGCTCAAGGTGAATCGGTCCAAAGAGAGTGTGAGTGTAACAGACACCTATTTTCACCTCTTAGCAGTTACACAGCAAATAAGTAACATAATTTTTTTTCTACTGCTGCGTTTAAGCTCACGGTATTTCCTCACTTGTTTCCATGGTGATTACTGCAATAACTTCCAGTTCAGAGAACTTACGTTATCTGATAATATAGGCGGATAACATAGTAATATACTGCAACCTCACTAAATAGAATAGAATAGAATAGAATAGAATAGAATTACTTTATTGATCCCAAAGGGAAATTCATTCATGGAGGAGAATATAACAATAAACACACACTTTCATCAAAAGACACATTCACTGGTAAATGGTGGTGTTCAAGGTGGCTGCTGTAGCAAGAAAAAGTGGTGAAAATTGTCTGGAAAGAATCTGCTAGTCTTAAACAACATCTCACAAAGTAAAGGTGAATGTGGAAATGAGAATTCAGAGGCAAAGTGCATACTAATTGTCAGTATCCAGACCTGAATAAGGAATGGAGATCAATATTTCACAGCAGATATTTGACATGTCATAGCAGGAAAGCACAAGTGTAATTAATAACATGAATTAATGATGGCTGCAGTCCATTTAGATCCTGCACCATGGTGTCGTGGATGCCTGCGTTCTGGCTTGGCTGACTGGGGCACTCAAATGCAACATTATTGCCTAGACTAGTGGAAGTGAAATGTGTATCAGTGAGTTCATACAGACCTGTTTCCCTCTTCCTTTAACGCTGTAATAATTCATATTTTTATATCAATACAAGGTGAAAATTGCTCACTGTGACAATCTTACAAGGGATTGTCGCCTGTATCTGAAATTCACCTTCAGCCTTATAGAGCATTTTAAGCATCTTTTACTGTAGTTCATTATTTTTGGTTTTACGCCTGCTTTACTGTTTTGGTTTAGTATCACTGCTGTCATCAACTTCATTTCCAGGTTTCTAGTTACAGTAGGCAGCTGCTGTTTTCAGCAAAAAATAAAAAAATAAGAAAGTAAAAATAAATCCCTTCTCAACACCTAAAGACAGACAGAGAAAATCAGTGACTTATTTTCACATGTAGCAGATAAAGAGTATTTTTTATCCCCCAAAAGCTAGTGGAGTCCAAAATATAGCAAAATGAAGGGTGAATGTTAAAGTTACATCTTCCCTGTCACCAGAAACATTACTCCAAACGAACAAGAACGGTGTTTGTGTTTGCTGGATGTGTAGGGCATTTGCTTTGCAAAATATTTGCTATATCAGATTTAGAAGGTGATTATACTATGAGGCAGTGTTGTGTTTACAGTTCATTCTACTGCCCCCAAGTAATTGATACTAATAGCTGAACACAATGGCCGCAAGTGGCAAAAATACATGATGGTAGCCATTGATGGTAATGGATCATTGAATTCCCAGCTGACTCAGTTGGTTTAAAGACGTAAACATTATCATTAGGCAGCCTGACTGAGATTTAAGAGTGGTAAATTCAGACCTCAAGCTAGAGATTGCAAACATTATAAACTTTTTTTTTTTTACATTTGTAATTATAATGCATATAGCATAACAGTAGCACAAGTAGAGAGGGGTCATACAGTCAAACTCAGCCAGTAATACCAGATACACTAACATTAGCTAGCTATAGCCACCATAAGCTGCTAAGTAGGAGAAGTAAGTTGTAGTGGAAAAATACCTGAATGTAATGAGCTGAGTAAAGGTTGAATATACAGATTAAAAGTTCAATTAGCTGAAAGAGCAAGAATCCGTTATCTCGTCATCTAGCTCCCATTAGACATGAAATCTCTTATTCATAACATTTTAATGTGGTATTTAGTATTTCTGTATGTCAGAATAATATGGTATAATCCTACTTTAGAAGTCACTATAGATCGCTGTTGAGTATTCATTTATGTAAACTGTATGCAAATGGCCCTTCTGTGTTTGGGTGTTTGTATGCATCCTCTGTAATGGCCAATCTTGCCCTTCATATTTGACGTGAGGTGACTGGTTCAGCCTTGATCTGAGAGCGCTGCCTCTCACTCATGTTGTCAGACACAACAGAGCATGCACTTCACAAACAACTTGGTCACTGCTTCAATGAAGGTCAAGATTCAAACAGCCTTGCTGAATCAGATTTGCCTCTCTGTGGGGCATTGTTTAAACGAGACTCACACTTAGATATTAGGCGCTAATTGGAGTATGCAGTTGCATTTGGCTCCTTGAACTGAATTTATTCATAAACCCCCATGTATAACAATCATATAATCCTAGCCTCAGTGATAGGAGCTCATGGGTGGTCTGCTGTAAGGTTACCTTCCCGACTCAGGCGCTCTGCACCACAGAATGTCACCCAAGAGCCTGGCTGAAAGATGGCCAACCCCACCTATGACAAACAAGGGGGATTAAAGTGATAATCATTACTCTTCCCAGGAGGAATTAGCTGGTGGGACATCGACATTGAAGAAAAACCGCAGGTGAACGAGGTCTCTGATACCCCATGCTTTTTTCCTCCTCCCAGTGCCCTATCTGCATAGCCGAGGGGGGATTTAATTCGCAGTAATTACTTTATTGACTCATTTTCAGGGCCGTATCACTGCAGTTTCCCATCAATAAAACATATGCCAGGATGAATAATGTGGCCAGACACAATGGGGAGCCTTCTCAGACAAAAGACACAAGACTGCATCCCTGTGGTGTATGTTTATGTCATGCTCCCCCTACTCCTTTCATATCCTCCCTAACTCTCTTCACACATACACACCCCTTGTTTCTGTCCACCTCTTTACATTAAATCCAATCACATCCTTTTCCTGCTCTGTGATTCCACTCCAGCTGCTTTTCTCCTTCTCTTTTATTTCTCCAGGCACGCAGGCCCAGCAGGCCTTCAGGACTGAGCCCAGGAACCTCACTGTGCGGATGGGAGCCACAGCTGTGTTGAGGTGTGAGGTGCTCCGGGCCTCAGGGACTGTGCAGTGGGTGAAAGATGGCCTCCTCCTGGGACCTCAGAGAAGCCTGCCAGGCTTTCCACGCTACAGCATGATTGGAAACCCCAAGAGAGGTAAACAGGGAGATTCACAGAATATGGTCCATGCCCAGGCAGTTTATAGGTCTGGTAAAGAATAAAAGAAATGTCATAAAAACAAATCAACTCAGAGGATCACGTTGAGGGGAATAAGATAAACAACACTAGTCAAGGTAAAGCTGTAGGCCAGATCATGAAAGGGTAAATGACTATATGTTCTATCAAAGATAGTAACATAATAACAGATGTCAGTATTAGATCAGTCCTATATTTATTTTGACAAACTTAATATAGTTTTAATTAGAAGTTCTGTCAGCAGCTTAGGAAAAATCCAACAGTCCAGCTTGATGCTGGCTACTCTAAAAGTAAACGGGATGATGTTGTTGCTATGGCTTCAAAGTGCTGTCATAAAGCAACACAGACATTACAGGAACCTTATGGCACACATGCTCCGGCTATACGGGGAGCATCTGGGACGGAGGAGGTGATTGTCAACAGCCTCTCACACATCCCACTGTCACTCACATATAAAGACAAAAAAAAAGAAATTAAAGCAACAGAGTGTCAGCAAATCAGTGAAATGTGGCAGGAAATAAAATGTGTTGCAGAATCTGCACCACAGTCTATAAAAAGTAATAGCCAATTAGAAGGCAATCCTGAGTAAGAGAAGAGCATCTGTTCATGATCAGCCCGCAACTAGACAAGCCGCACTTCGCTGTTGCACAGTGTGGGAGACTGCCAGTGACTTAACACTGAGAGATGCATAGATGTCCGTGCCCACACTGTTCACGCTTATGCAGAGTTTAGATAAACAAAGTAAAATATTGTTTGTCAGCTGATTAGCTGTCAGTGAGTAATTTACAATAAGTTTTACAGCAGGTAGAGAAAAAGTCTTCTTTCTTTTAACATCAGTAACAAAAGGAACATAAACACATGTACCACAAACAAACACACACGCTGACAGACCCTTAAAACCACACTCAGGAATAAAATATCCAGCAAAAGAAACTCCAGACTGATGTATGCAATCACTTAACACTGCACAGAAATAGCTAAATCATTTAAGATGACACTTGACCGCACTTGTTACTCCACCGGTTTCCACTGATTGTCACATCAGCGATATTTATTGTAGCCGAAAAAAGCCTGAAATCACAGATACACACGCAGGAGACGCCAGCGCTGATTTCAACATATAGTTAGAGTAGATGAAGCACCCTTGGTTTTCCCTAAGCTGCCGCAGTAATGTAAATGTGTATCGACATGAGAGGGGATGTAGAATTTCAGGCTTTTGTAAAGACAAACACACACAGAACAGTAGAAAACAATGGCTTGTTCAAGGCACCAATAAGGATCTTTTCGTAATTTATTTTCAGTGATTGATCCACAAGGTGTAATTCAATTGTAGTACATGGCTTGGAGCCAGTTAATTAAGCAAAATGTAATTGTGAATGTGCATTCAGGAAGACAATGTTTATATGACATTATATATGCTGTAACTACAAAATCTTAACTTTCTCAACTAATATCGACTTACTATTAGATATTTATATTGTCATAATTTATTTAATTACATTTAATATTGTCTCAACCATCATATTCTTATGTGTCATTTTGGCAGTATTAGAATGGTTTTGCAAATTACGTTTTTTAATAATAAATCTTGCATACTTTGAAAATGTGTTTAATTATTCTTTACCAGTAATTTAATACAGAGGCCAAAATAAGATGTGCTAAAGATCCCTTGGCTGGGTCCCACCTGTCACGCCGTGTGAATCCTTTTGCTATTATTTTCAGAAATAATGAAACCTTCATAGAGCATTGGTTATATTCAATCAGTTTATACCACGTACCACTACATACATGACTGTATAATGTACAGTAACATAATACCTGATTCTCAATTAGCGGAAAAAAACACACAAGTGAGAGGTACTGTATTTATTATAGTTGGCTGCCTGAATGAGGTAAAAAGGTTGTCTAAAGGAAGATCAACAACCGACTCTGGTTAGTTTTCACTTTCTCTTTCTCTGAGGTTTGACCTTTCCCAAATAGCCCACGTCACAATATATATTCTCAGCCTTAAGGCCAAAACACAAATACAGATTTGCAGAGAGGAGGACATACTCTGCTGTAGACATAATGGCTATGTAGCCATACTGTACCCCGGAATTCTGAAATAAATACAGGGTAATGAACAAGTAAGCAAATCACGTTGCAGCCATCCGCCATCTCGCCTACCATAAATACACTCTCTGCAACTTGATTGCACTATTTGTGAGTAATTTCAGGAAAGAGGAATATGATTAATAACTTCAATGTCTCTCTCTCTGTGCACTCAATGATAACTTGGATGTGAAAATTGCTTCTGGTTGGTGTTAATTATCTTGCCAGCTTACTTGACACATGCATTTTTAGGCCTGGGTGGTTGTCAGACCAAGATACTATTTTGCACATGTTAGTAGGCTGTGAGCCAGAGAATCAGGAGCTGGAAAACCAACACTGAACATCATCTAATCCCCACAGGTTATGGCAATACATCAAACAAATCAAGCCCTGTTGGCAGGGCCCATCTCAGAAGAGAGAGATACAGAGAGAAGGAGTCTGCCTGGCATCAATTAATAGACAGTTTATTCAGTCTGTGTTGTGAATCTGGGATTGGATTTCATTTACCCTACTGGAAATTCATTCTGAAACAAAATGTGTCTGCTATGAGTGTAGGCATTTACTTGGTTGTCAGTGGAAAAGCTTGCAGCAGGAGGTTCTCTGCAAGTGTTTTCATTCGACGGAAATAATAAAATAGTCTATTTTTAACCAAATCAAACACCCAAACATCAGTATTGGAGTATGTTACTGTACTGAACTGAAATGTCAGGTTGTCAATACTCAATACACAAATCACTTTGATTGTTAGTTTTCCCATTTTCTAAGCTGAACATTTTCTAAAAAGTCAGACACTATGAAATTGCCACAGATGACAAGGCATGAGCTACCTGTCAATACACAGGGTTAGGGTTATGTTACATGTACATTAACTGTGAAGTTTTCTATGCGGTGTTAACAAGAAAACCACATGAACCCCTCCATTATATATGTATGTATTTATATATATAGTGGCGAGGTTCATGTGGTTCATGTGGTTTTCTTGTTAACACCGCATAGAAAACTCTGTTATATATATTTAGTGTTCACATATAACAAATGTGTAACAAAAATAATTGATCTCTCCATCTCTATTCCAGGGCAGTATCACCTTCAGATTGAAAAAGCCCAACTGGAGGATGACGCCACCTTTGAATGTCAAGTAGGCCAGTCGGAGAGCAGTCACGCAATCGTTTCCAGCACAGCCTGGGTCAACGTGTTAAGTGAGGAAAACCAAGTGTGCACAGGGGTGATGTGGGAGTCTTATAAACATGTATTTTTATGTCAGAGTGATGAAATAATGTATGTAATAAGAAACAGTGAGGGACTAGTTACATGCACGCCCTCTTGACCGATAATCAGCATATAAAGAGCTGTTAAATATTCATTTCTATTGATAAAGAGCTTTAACTTGCTCAAGATGAGGCTGTTGCATTTGAAGCGGGGTCCTTGTTACAGTAGAACCCAGCACTTTCATTCAAATGCAAATCATGATAGAACTATGGACCATGGAGGAAGTCGCAATTTTTTGTAACTTTTCAAACATTTATTTCTTTAACAAGCACTATGCCACCCTGCATGTTCCAGTAGGTCCATGGCTTCACACAGCAGCTGCACAGTATAAAGTAACAGCACAGCCTGGATTCCCTGGCAAGCCTCAGGGTGATCCATGTCTCTCCCTTGCACAGGAATAAATTATAACAGGAGTGATTGAAAAGTTCCTTCTCAGACATGGGGTGGAATAGATGTAATTGTGCAACTACATTGGACCACCTGTTGTCGCTCTATAACAACCAGTATCTCTCTCTCCCTATTCCCCTTGCTTGTGGGAGCAAGCCCATATGTGGCAAGGAAAGGACTCTAAAAGAACCTTTCTTCTCCAGGCGCAGTTCATTTACTTACATCCCCCTCCCCATTCTCTCCATTGCACAATTTCTCCCTCTCTTCCTCGCCTTCAAGCTTTCTCTTTGGTGACCATGGAGAGGGGTTTTTTGGGGGGTAGTGCTGGTGGTGGTGAGAGGGGGGTTGCCGTGGCGATTCTAGCAGCCCCTCTCTCTCTCTCTCTCTCCTCTGGGAAGAGAGCAGGTTTTTCTGACATCAATGAGCCGGTAGGAGGGATGACAGGGTGGTGTGGGATAGGAAGGGGCACAGACTGTCGACGTCCCCTCTGAAAGGACTGTTCTACGCTGCAGCGGTCTCATGTCTTACCTCAGGCCTACACCTGCAGCCACAGCAGGCTTGACTCCCACATTTATTACCTCTGAAATGCCTAGTCCATGAGCGCCCACATACACAAAGTCAACACAATTGCCTGTGGCTTTGTCGAAAAGGTCAAATTGTGTGGGAATGATGTTCGCGTTGCATCAGGGGTTTGCTGGTAGTCACATTTAGCATGACTGAAACCTACTGCTGCCCTGTGCTCTTGACATGCTCAGATCTGAACCCTCCCTCCCCACACACCACAGCCAGTGTTTTCGCTCAGTGTCTTGGGAGCACTTTACAGCTGTTGACGGTTTCCGATGGACAGTTGCAGCTGTACTGTTGCAAAAGGGCAAAGAGTGAAGCGACCGACTTAAAGAGCACACTGCAACCTTGGTCCTAAAGGGTCATTTGTTCCACCCCACCAACTAGACTGATTCAAAATACATGACTAATCTGGGGCCTGATAATGAGCTGATGAATTCAATCTCCTGTTAGTGCTGAACTGGGACTGAAAACTGTGCATCCTTTTCAACAGCTCTGTCTCTGATGAGTTCCCCGCGGACTTCTCCATCACTGAACTACAGCTCCCAAGGCCCCACACCCCTGGCCAGTCAACCATGGGCATATCCCATCAAGCTCTGCATCAAATCAAAACACTATAAACTCTTTATGAGGAGATACAGTGGGGGGGGTAAAGGGGAGGAATGTGAAAACAAAACATAGATTGCTGGTCGTATAATTGGATTCTTCGGTCAGAGGGAGTGGTATAATGACTGGCTAATTCAAGATGGATCACCACAGGCAGTAAATAGCAGGGATGGAGGCAAAAATGTCAATAAGCCCCATCCATGAGCTTACAAAGAGATGCTTTCAAGACATTTCCATCGGTGCAACATAACTCCTGTGTGTTTTTGCCTTCCTGCAGGGCTTAGATAGGGGATTACCGCAATAGGCAGATCAAGTGGCACTGAGTAATCCATGACAATAACAACCTCTACCCCCTCTGCTGAAGCCCCTCCTCTGCTAAAACTTACCCCGCACTGTGCCCGTCACATACCTGACACATCCTGTGTCTCGGTTTATACCATTAGCCTTAGCATTTAATCCTGTTAATGAACAACTCTCTCTCTCACCGCATCGCATGTCTGTACAGATGCCTCCTGCAAATGTTCAAAACACTTATTTGATGTGTTCTGGTTTTAGACTGTGTTACTCATTCGGTTGCCATAGTTGGGTCTTACAGAGATATTTGTGTGTGTGTGTGTACGTGCGAGTGTGCCCCTGTGTGTAAGCTTATTATCAGTGTTGGTTGGAGGTTAGAGGACATTTTAGGAACCAAGGCTATGGTGAGGTTTTGCAGTAGCTAATGAGTTTAGCACTTGAAGAGTATATAATGAGCCTTCATTTTATGATTCCCTGTTATGAATAATGGAACAACTTATAAATGGGGGCACAAGCAACGTAGAACATGGCGACTTTATTCATCTTCGTTCATGAAAAGTTCTGACAGTTGCCCAAGATATAACCCCATCAGAGGATGGAGTGTTATACACTGGCGTGACGATGTGCATATTACACCGCCAGACTGATGTTACAGTGTCAGGGTCTTTACAATTAGCGGGAGGGAAGTTCTGCTAAATAGTAAAATGAGACACTGCTTTTAATTCAGTTTTGAATCATCATTCATAAGGTCAATTTGCTGTTAAGTCAGTGTAGGCCTTGGTTGTATGTGAAATATCTTCTATAAATGGTCATTTGGGAGACGGAAGCTGATTAATTCTGTTTTGTAACGGACTCAGAACAAAAGGTAAGAGAGACATTAGGGGAGGGACAAGGAGGAGGCGTGTGTGTGTGCGCGTGTGTGTCTGTGTGTGGGTGAGTGAGGGATGATGTCGCAGGGATGGGGGATCTTATTTGTGTC
>OMNW01003013.1:16778-35790 GCA_900303245.1 Selene dorsalis
TACAAAAAAAAAAAAAAAAAAAAAAAAGTGTTCTGAAATCTTTTTGATGACTAGTTGGTGACAGATTCCTCAATTTACTGCCAAACAATTTTGGTCCCTTGTGTTAAAAGCTGTGTTTTTTTTTCTGGAATTCCTATTTATGGTCAGATAAAAGGATTTTAGAGTAGAACAGTGGAGAAGTGAAGATTGCTTTGATCAGGCCAGAAAGCACATATTTAGCTTGGGGGTGATCTGAGAAGAGAAGTGTTTGGTGTTTGCTATGATAGATTAGCACTGGATCGGTTTCATCACTATTTCATCTCTGTATTCTCTTCTTGTCCACAATTTGTATTCTAACTCAACAGAACATCAAAACTTGTTGTAGTAAATCACTCAAAAGCTGACGGCGTGACACTCCAGTCTCTCCCAAATGTTTCAAGTGCTTATTATCATATCATTGCATAAGCTAATATCCATCTGACATGAGCAGCTTTCACTAAATCAGAGTGAATGTGATGATTATTAGGTTGCTGATGTGATAAATATGAAACCTGATGTTTTTGTTTCCCCTCTTACAGTCCCTCCATCCAGTCCATACTTTGAGGTGGACATGTCAACGCCATGGGTTGCGGGGAAGACATATACCTTCACCTGCGTTGCCCCTGATGCAAAGCCCGTGGCTGAAGTCATGCTTTATAAAAGTGAGTCACACTTCCAGCAGCACCAAACAACAGACAGAGATGGTTAGCCTGACACATCAGAACAGAGGGCGCTGACTCTTCTGATGCTCTAGGTAGCGAAGACCTTCATAGGTCACAACAAGAATATTTAATCATAAAAACACAGCACTGGATAAAAATGCTAGATGAGTGAAGATTTCTTTTTTCATAGCCTTTGAATAGCAGAGTTGAAAAGAGCAAGCTCTGTGTGGGAGGAAATAGCCTGAACATTTGAATTTCCATTTCCATTTTGGCAGTTGCATGTAAAGTCAGTGGATGGATCGTAAGTTTCCAGTTGTTCACAAAACAGCTGCAATTTCCCCGTTTTCTGTTTTTACCTCTTCCTCCCTTGTCACACCTTTTATACTGTACATTCCCAAAATGGAGAGACTGAGAGAAAGTTGTTCCATTGTTCTCTGCTGGTGTGAATTCTTTCTGCAGGGTTGCTCTGGAGGTCTAAGAAATATTCTTTCCTTGTTAAATTCTACATCTTTGTTGTATTCAGGAAAATGTCACTTTGTTTGGTCATATTGTGAGCTCAGCACTAATTTGATTTAGATTTAAAGACAGGCCTGAGAGAGTGTTTGTCCCTGTACCCCAGACAGCTGCACACTGTGCACGCACAGATGCACATATTTGTTATACAGTATTCAGGTGTTTACCGTTGCACACGAGAGTAGCACTGATGTTGCTGTTTCACGTGTACGACTCTACACACAGTATTCTCCCTTTTTGTGCTCCTTTCCCCCCATTGTGTCTTTTAGATGGAGTCAAGCTGACAGGTGCAGAGTCTTTCATCATGTCTGGCTCAAAGGATAAGCTTCTGAACACGCATGTTGAAGTAACGTATGTGTTCGCCCGCTTGCCAGACTCATTCTCCTCACCGACCTGTTCATTGTCTCCAAAGTCTGTCTTGTTTCCCTTGTTTTCACCCCGCTCTTATTTTTTCCTTCTGTCTTAGTGAGTACAATGAATTTCTGCACACTGTTACTTGGCACAGAGCGATTGAATTAGTTTCTGTCAAATGCACAAAATTACATTCCAGCAGCGAGACAGATCCGATCCTCACCGGTCCGCCAGGTGCCTATACATTAAACAGGACCATAGATTACTTTAATCCTGCTTGTCTCCTCTGTGTCAGAGATAATAACCTCTTGTCATATCCTGAGATAACATTGGTACTGAGGAGCTGCAACATTGTTCAGCTCTATTGCAGAGCAGCCAAGGTCTTAAGCAATATTGATGCTCCTTCCTCATATTCACACAGTGTACACAGCAGTGGGTCGCGTGTGATTGTTACGCTTGACATTGTACTGTAATTTGATACAAAAGACATAAACTGAAAAAGTAAAGTAGAGTAAATCCACTGCAGAGAAGCGACTAGTGGGTCTTTGAATGTACATAACACAGAGTGTGTTTGAATTTATGGTCATGCGGCTAATGCACGTGGCCAGACACCCAGGTGGAAAGCAAGTAAGTAAGCATATTTACTCCGGTACTCCTCTCAAGTACAATACTTTTGCTTTAGGACTGAGGTTTTACAAAAAAAAAGAAAGAAAAACATATAAAAAGCTAATGAAATACAATACATTGTTCAAGATTACCCGGGTGGTTCCCAACCTTTTTGGCTTGCCCTTAGAAAAGTCACCGTCTAGTTGGGGCTCCTGGTCACGTTTCAGATGTCTGTGAGTTGTTAGCAATTTCCCCTTCTCAAATTCTCAGATGGTTTCATTTAAATAACTGTTCAAATTATCCAATACTTCACAAAGCGCTGAAAGAAAAATTACTTTGTATAGAAGAAGCAGAACTTTGTTTTTTCTTCTTGCTACTTAAGTGCTGCTCACGTGTTGATGCGACAGTTACTTCAGTAGCCTTATGCTTACAGGACAAGTAGTACTTGGTAATGGAGTATGTTTACATCAGTTTTAGTTGATTAAACAACCTGAATGTATAAATTGGGTGGACATAACCATGATGTGATGTTTCGAGCTTTAGCATTTTGTATGACTCATTAAAATAAGTTGTTTCACCCTTCTTTGTTGCTTCTCAAAGAGTCACTGCCATGAGCTCTGACAACGGGAGGCAGCTGGCTTGTCATGCCAAGAACTCCGCCCTTTTCCGGCCTCTGGAGACCACATTGACCATGAGCGTGTACTGTGAGTGTCTCAACCTGTCTGAGAACTGACAGTCAACACCCCCTCTCTTAAAAAACACACGCACACGCACACACACACACACATTCACATAAGCACACGCAACTACACAGGAACCCAACCTCAGGGAGGCCCAAGGGTGTCCGGCCTTGTGCACTCAGTCTGTGTTAGCGGTCCAAGGAGAAACATTCAACCTGAAGGCAAACTCACACCTACTTCAAGAAAACATGAGTGCAACTGTCTCTACTTCACAAGGCTGCCCCTGGTGGGCTCAGATAGATACAGTAAGACCAATGTTGTGTGGTGGCTCGTAGTGTAAAATGATACCATACTCTGCAATTAAATTTGAATAAGTTTAGTTTAGATTTACTGTTTTATTCAGTAACAGCATTTACACCCCGAGTCGAATTTCCTTTATGTTAACCAAAACACATAAACCAATTATTAGACTAACTGAGATGGATTATATCAGCCAGGCTTCAAGTGCTGAATTTTTTAGCAATATTATAATAACTAATATGGGAGGCTAAGGCCACCACAGTTAATAATAATGAATCCTACAGCACTAGCCCAGCAACTTTTGTGCTCATCAGCTCAAATTAAATTTCTGAGTCAGGCCGGAAGGCAAATTCTGTTGCTTTTTCTTTCATGTTATTATCACAAAACCATGTGGCATAATTTAATAAAATTGTTAGAGCAGCACACAAAGGTGAGTTGACACACCATGCTGTCTCTTCCTCACAAAGCATTTGCAGTTCTTTTTTCCTCTTATTTGTCAAGGCAACAATAAAAGCTGTTTATTGAATGCACAAACAGTGTCTCACTACTACAGTAGGTTTAGTATTTTCTACTCTGTTGATCAGTTGAAGTAATTGATTGCTCAGGCCCGTGGGTCTACCCACCTGCTTCTCCCAGGCCTAAATCATGTTGTTGATTAAAGTGGAGCAGGGCTGCTGACACCTTCAGCAGGCAGCACTTTCTCCAGCTCTGCTGCCGTATTATCCACAGGCTGACTAGACACCTTAATGTTGTCTCTATCTATACTCCTCCACATTAGACGCCGCTGCTGCTGTTTTAACAATCACCAATAACCATGAGCACTCCTCCCTTCCTCTCTATCTCCCTGCTCTGTATTAAACAACATGGTCTCTGTACTAAGTGCTAATGTTGCAGAACCTGGGACCACCGCTGCAGTCTTACTCAGCATGCCAGCCCATCAAAGCCAGCGCAGTGGCCATTTTCAGCCAGCCAGATTGTTAGCAAGGTGGCAATTTGTCATGCTGGCCCAGGGTCTGCAGTCTGCTCTCTGAAACTGATTGCAGCAATAACAAAGGCCCGTCCTCCTCTAATTTATTTTACTGCGTATATTTTATTTAAGGAGGCTGTAATTTATTCATATTTCACGTTGCCTTATTACTGTTTGAACATCTGTTATTTTGCTTTATGGACTGGATCCAGCTCACTGCTCCCTTAATACTTAATGCTTTCATCAGATCTGGACCTCTTATTCCACAGTCATGTTGAATGTGCCCAATTTATTGGCCCTGCCTCAACAAATAGGGATGCTCCCTAATCAATTGCCAAGAGCGTTCTCATCGGAGTGCAGTTCCTTTTTTATGTTATCCTATTGATGGTCATTCCTCCCCCTTTTCTTCTGTGAATTACTACATCACTTTTTTCCCCCTCATCTTCTCCTCCTCAATTTCTATCACCCTCTGTGTCATACCCCTTTGTCAAGAGCATTTTTATTTTTGTCTCTCATTTCCTGGCAGTCCCACCACCTCGGCCTCCAGTTATTGTGGGGCTGGAGAGAGAGGAAGTCAGAGCAGGGAGAATGCTCGTGTTGGACTGTGTGTCTCGTGGTGGAAACCCCCTAGCCACTCTCCACTGGACCAAGGTTAATCTTCTCCACCATCTCTTAAGGAAGCTTAATTACTGCACAGACTGTCACACAAAATGAGCCATTTTAGTTCAAGAACTTACAGTGTAGGTATCCCATTTTTATTAGCGTGTGTCCTTTGTTGACTGCATCACATGGGGCTGTGCGACTACTTAAATTGATTAATTTGTGATGCTGCTTTTTTGAGGTTTACATGTTCATCTGTGTGTCAGAATGGAGAGGTTGTGGCTAAGACTTGGGAGGAGGACGCCGTGGAGCAGAAGTCCAGCAGCATCCTCTACCTGATGATCACCCCTGCTGACAACCAGGCAGAGCTGTGCTGCGAGAGTGTCAATCTGGTGTCCCCATCTCCTCTCTCTGTCAGCCGCAAAATCACTGTGCTCTGTGAGTGAAAATAATGCTTATGGTGCACAGTGCTGGAGCGCACACACACACACACACACACACACACTTACTCAGAAAAAAAAAAAAACCTGGCAGGACTCGCAGCAATGGATTATTAAGGATATGGACATGAGGCAGAGGAATATAATAAGAGTCTTACCTCCAAAACCAATTCTTCTGCTGTCCCAGCACAAATTCTAATGCTAATATCATTAATGAAACTAATGGTTATTATGGCTGCAGCCCATATTTCTGAATGCCTCCAGATTAGTATCACACTCTTTCAAAGCTGTTACACTAATTTAGCTGAATTGCTTCAATGCACAATCCTGAGGCGGTAAAGCCTACACTTTGTGCGACAGTAACGCCCATGGTTAATAGATTATACTTTTCCTTCTGAATATAAAATGTTTGTTTCAGCAACAATAAAACAAATAAGAATTAATATTCAGAAGCCCTGGCGCACCGAGTCTAACAATAGCCTGATTTCCACCACAGAGCCAGACAATGTAAGTCAGTGCTCTAAATGATGTGTGATTGATGCACCTATTCTATAAAAATATGATTTGAATTAGAATCGGCTCTTGTGGGAATTTTCTTGCTCATGCTCATGCAAAGGTGGCTGAAGTTACCCCTGTGCTCCTCTTTTAGTCACTAAGCCCCCAACCGGCCATGGTGCCATGCCTCCCAGTCATCCATTCAGGGATGTTGAATATGCCTGACTGTGCTCTAGGCGCTGGTAGAAGCTGGAGGGCACAGAATACGCCTCGCTGGTGTAATATGAATATGCCTCTTTCACTTTACGACACCCGCTTAATATCATGTGCTTTGTGCCTGGCATGCACTAGTGGGATGCCCCACACATACAGCGGTAGACACAGATACCTTAAGATTTACATATATGAACCCTCCCTCCCCGTGTCTGAAAACTCAGTCCCCAGCCTTTGTATTCCCCGGAAGGCTTTATGCAGCTGCATCACTTTGCCTGTAGCTATTGTACCCTGTCTCCCCCTGTGGCTGAAACGAGGCAGACTTTAGAAACCACACTAAAAAAACCTCCTGAGAAAACAAGTTGCCACTCAAAGTGATTTTCCCTCTCAGTCTCAGATACAGCTCTGTGTTTCACATCCAAAAATAGTTGCGCTGCTGCTGTGATCAGAATAGGAAGCTGTTGAGTGTACTGTTCATGGGGCGATATTTTTACTGACTTGTCTTTACGTGTTTTATTCCATGTTACGTGTGCATGTACATCAGTTGAGCCCGCAGAGGTGATTCTGTGGGGTTCATCCACGGTCATAGCAGGGCAGGAGTTGACGCTGAGCTGCTTCGCCACCTCCAGTAATCCCCCTGTTCAGATTCGCTGGTGGCTGGGCTACAAGGAGCTCAACAACACTGTTGTCACTGTGGAAGAGGTGAGACCACTCGGAATTCAATTTGCACAAAGCTTAAATCCATCTCAGCAGGTAGACACACATACACTATAAAAAGGACAGGCCAAAGGTATACATGTTTTTGTTTCATTTTTGTGAACATGAAGGAAAAGTCCTAAAAAATAATTTGCAAAACTATTGGTTGTCAGTCAAATCTTGCCTTTGGGGTACTATTAAAATGCCTCCCACTGAATTAAAAGAATCCTCAATATGAAATTTGACCTCATGTGAACCTTCAGAGATGAAAGAAAAATGGTGTGA
Organism: Selene dorsalis; assembly: GCA_900303245.1. Classification (NCBI taxonomy): domain Eukaryota; kingdom Metazoa; phylum Chordata; class Actinopteri; order Carangiformes; family Carangidae; genus Selene; species Selene dorsalis. The sequence goes on from OMNW01003013.1 coordinate 23,605, forward strand.
CCATGAGCAGTCTCTGAATAGGCCGTCTACAGCTTTGCAAATGAATCAGCTGCTGATTCCAAAAAGAGTATTCTGCTGCTCTTCCCCTCTTTTGTGTATGTTAATAAGATCAAAGTGAATAAAAGCTGACACAGAAGATGAGCATTATTAAACAAGCTCTTTATTCATCTGGCAGCAGCATTTTCATTTGATCTTACACAAGGCACTCAGTGTGCTGTGTGTGAGCTTTAATGCATCTGAAACAGTGTGAGGTTAATGAAGACTGACGCTCCTGTCCAGTGTCTTTGTTAGTCTTTCTGACTGTGGCTTTTACGGTAATCACCACAATAATAGCTTTAATAACCAGATGTGCTGCATAGGCATGGCCACCATCAGGCAGGTGCAAAATGATGCTTTGTGTAATTTATGCAGCACGAGAGTCAGATGAATATGCTTATTTATCACAGACCACCACATCGGTTATTATAGCAGCTAATTTGCCATCTGTATTCGCCAAGACAAACCAGAGTGGGTTGTTTTTCTTTCTGATTTTCATTTCGTTTTCTTTCTCTCCCTCTCCCAAGACTGAGAACGCCACAGATCAAGGCTGTCTGTCCCCCAAAACTGAACTGTCATATGTGCTTTGTGTCTGCAGGGAGACCATGGTGGGATGACAACCATGTCCAACATGACCCACCAGGTCTCCAGGGAGGATGATGGCTTAGAGCTCACCTGTGAGGCGTTCAACAAGGGCACACACTTCTCCAAGACCCAGATGATCAAACTCAGTGTCTTTTGTGAGCGTGCTTAATTCCAGCTGCGGCTGTATTTTTAGTCGTCACAACATCACTATGGAAAATTAGATTTTGATTTGATGCTTTTTTTTTCTCTTTTTTTTTTTGCATCTTATCAAGAAAACATGCAATACGGTTTAGGAGGGGTCAATTGTAATCACGTCTCAAATATCACAAATGTAATCCTCGACACAGAATGAGCAACTGTTTCCTGAGCTCGCTTTGTCGTGTTCGTGTTCGAGATGTTTTCACCACACATATCCAAACTAGAACTCTTCAGAATCAAAGACATCGACTCTGTATAGAAGCTGGTGACGTGCTCTATAGATAAACAACTGCTAACCAAAACTAAAGTAAAATTGTCACTAAAATATTCAAATTTTCAATTTTTATTATAACATTATAACAGATCCCCCACAAAAGGTATGGCTTGAGGCTCCGCCCCAGGATGTCCCTTTAAATGCGGGGACCAAAGTCCGTCTCATCTGCTTCTCCACTGGCGGGAATCCTACTGGGACTCTGACCTGGTTCAAGGTTAGTACGTGTTTATGCATGTCTGTCTATCTGCATGAATGTGTTAATCTGTCTAGAATACCTCCACTTTTTCTCTGTAATGTCCTCCCTATGTTAGAATGGAAGGCCAGTGACTAATGCACTGAGGCAGACGTCCTTTGAACGAGGTGTGGCTCGAGAACTGGTCCTGGTCCTGACGGCGAGTGACAACATGGCTACCTACAGCTGCGATGCCAAAAATGAGGCAAAGAAGACCATCTCTGCCAACACCAAGCTGATGGTTTACTGTAAGTCAGACCAAAGTCTAGCGTGTTGTAGTTACAGCCTAAACTTTATCCCACTTTTAACTTGAGCAGATTCAACATAATGTTTTATTTTTCTTATGCGTTCCAGTTACAGCAATAAGTATGAGGATCACATCCAAACAGGAGGAGCTCCGACGGGGCCAGACACTAACGCTGGAGTGCCAGGCTGGAAGCAGTAACCCCAAGGTCAACATCTCCTGGAGCCTGGGCCTACTCAGGTGTGTCAAGGCAGTGGGTGGAAAAGGCCCAGTGGCAGACAGTGACAAAATGACATGGTTAATTAAAGAGTCAGAGTGAGAGTGAATCCTGTTAAATGTGGTAATATTCAGGATTGTTTGGTGAACTTTAACTCCCCCGTTGATTGGATTTGCTGGATGGGATTTGCGTCTTAGGTTCCAGGGAGTGGAGCAGCCACCCGAGAAGGCTCAGTATGGCGGTGTTTCAGTGCGCAGTTCTTTATCCCTGGTGCTGAGCTCACAGCATCACAACCAGAAGGTCATTTGCCAGGCCCACAGCCCTGTGATCGCCGAGGGGACCAACACATTCTTCAAACTCAATGTGCTTTGTGAGTTGAGGGTGAATTGTTTGTTAATTTCTTTCTCTCTCCGTTTCTTTTTTTCTTCCTTTCTTGGCGAGTGACCAAGAAATGTGGTTTGCATAAATCTTAAATGATGCATAATGATGATCTATAATGCTGCGGATGAAAGCTGCTTTGCTTTGGGTACTTTTGCACAGAATCGTCAGCGTACAGTATGTGTGTGTCTCTTTGTTTACTGGAAACCTTTGTTGTGACTTGTGGGTCTGTTGAGCTCTGCGGCAGTGTGTCCTAATTGTGCATTTGCTTTGCTGCATGGCCATGTTTGCCTTTGATGCCATTTCACAGGCAGCAGCCAGCCACTGTTTCAAAGCTCGGTACTGTGTATGAGCATGAAGGAATGTCACTGTGTGTTTGTGCGGAGCTGCAGTTGGACAACAGTACTGTCACTCGTCGTTTTAATGCCTGTCCCTCTCCCTCCTGCGTTGCCTCACTCCCCCGTCGCCTGAGCGTGTGAAGTTAGTTAGATCTGGAATTATTGGTGGGATGTTGACTTTCTACTGGCTTGACTCTCATTAGTGTTTCTTACTTCTTTCATGCTCAACATGTTTTGTATGGTTTTTTTTTTGTTTTTTAGCTCACTCTTGCTGGTTCTTGTCATTTTGCAGGCTTGAGTTTGTATCCGTGCTTGTGCTCATGTATTTTTGGTCTAAATCCAACTTACTGTAGCTGTATTTGTTTGCTGTTTTTGTGTCAGACCCACCAGAGTTCAGCCCTCACCAGCCAACGCAGGTCCAGGTGGTGGAGGATGACATGGCAACCATCCCACTGCTGGTCTCAGCTAACCCAGAGGAGGTCTTCTGCATTTGGCTGCACCGCAAGGAAGAGGTGGTCAAAGGTGATCCAGGGCTATGTGATGGCTCTATAAACCAGGTCCTAGTTGAGCTGAGCCAGCAAGTAAGCACTCAGCTCTGCCATTCAGGGTCTGAATAAAACATGGCAGGTTAGCCAGCATGGGACCCTGCCAAATGTGATTCTCATTATGGCTCTAATGTATGCAGTCTAAATGAGGATTGCTGTCTCCCTGAATACAACACAATGGTTCTAAACCTGGCTTCTCCTCCAGGCCGGTGTCATCAGGGCCTTGCTGCACCCACTCTCTTTCTCTGTTAACTCTGTTAGCTCCATCATACACAGCCCCCACCATAAAATTACTGTATGTTGAATGTAGAAAACCACCACATTTTAAGGGCTGTAGCGCAGAAGGTGTCTCTAACGCCACCTATTGTTGGTGTGATGTGGGAATTCAGCCAGGCCAATCAATAATGCAGGATTAGATGTCACTTAGAGACCAGTGGCCAGAGGACATGCGGTTGATGGGCATGTAATGAATATTTAATTTACCATCGTTTAGCATGTGTGCATGTGTATGTGTGTGTGTGTGTGTTTTGTTAAACAAGGGCACCCGCGCCACTACTGGACAGACGAAAACACGCTGGAGATCAAGAATGTGACGAGGAAAGACGCTGGAGTGTACACTGTGGAGTGTTCCAATTCTGAGGGCGTGGGCCAGATCTCCATCATGCTGGACATTCAGTGTAAGTTCCTGCGCGCCGAGAATCAATGAGCAGACACGTGTCTTCTTTTCCACCCACACACACGCTCTGATTTTGTCAGTTTGGCACAGTACTCTGCGCTTCATGTTGAAGGTTGTAGTCAATGTGATCATGAAAGCAAAAATAATTTAAACATTTCATTTTTTTAGTGATGAAATAGTTAGTGGTTACACTGTAATTGTCTGTGTTTTTTCTATAATGTTTTACAGTTATACAAAAGCGTAGTTTAATAGCATACAATAGTTTGCTGGGATTGAATAAAGTACTTCAGCAGACGGGGAAAGACATAATTATTATTTTTACTTGGCTGTAGTCTATTCATAAATGATCTTTTTTTATGTTCTGACATGTATACCTGTAGGCCATGTCGGTCACCAGTCAACCACCACAGCTGAAAAGCCGTCTGGTTGTAAACATAGAGAACAAGCAAATATTTTCTAGCCAGTAATTGTCTATTTTGTGTACTGGATCTGAATCTGTGGCCTGTTAACCGCATGTTTTTGAACATGTCTATAGTTGCTAACTGTCAGATCAGTAAGTGCATCCTCACACATTGACACACCCAAACAACAACATTGACTTTCAGCTGCTCTCGAGCAAATATGCCTCATTCATTAGGCCTCCATGCAAGGTCGTGCACCTCCACTGCTGCCCCGGGCCCAGCCTCGAGCTCTAGGCCCTCTGCCCCGATATTGATAATTTAATAATGGAAGTGTTGAAAATGTAGGTCTGCCTCTTTCACCAAAGCCCATGGTACATGCCTAATGGATTCCGCCGCTCTGATCTGACTGGACTTGACAGTTGTAGATATTCATTATGTATGGAGGATTGTAGTAGCTTTTATGGGTGGCGGTGTAGCCCACTTAACAATGTCGGTCCTGGTTAGCGGGCCAACACAATTGGATCCGACCAACGACCGGAGGTTTGTGTCTTTCTACTGTTTCCTACTTGTGTTCATCCAGAGTGAACATAGGTTTAGACAAGTAGGCAGTAATGGCCTCATTCCTGCAAGTACATGGCACCCATGAGAGGGATAAAAAGCCTCTGAGGTAGAGGGGAACAAAGACAAGAACAGCAACCATGCAAGCGGGAAAGAGATTCAATGAATAGTCAGAGGTAAAGAGGAAGGGGTGGGGGGTGGGGAGGGTATTCAATCTGCCATAGGCGTGATGGGGACGTGCTGTCGATAGAGGGTCTTGTGGGTCACATGTCCCATTCTTGGTTTGGACGTAAAAGCTCCAACATACAGAGAAGTTAATGGCATCGTATCTCAAAGAGAGGCAAGTTAAGATGGGGTTATGGAGAGGTTCAAAGGCAAAACAAGAGTAATTATAGTGATGCAGCAAGCCTGCTTAATGGGTTGTTAACTGATTTGGCCCAGGTTGGCATATTAACCCCTGGTCCTGCTTTAGCGTTGTCCCCCTTTTCTCATTTTCAGATGCTCCTGGTGTCAAGGCAGAGAAAGACCCTGTGTTTGTGAACGTAGGGGGGACAGCAGACTTGATATGTGTGGCAGATGCCAACCCCATTATATCTGACATGTTCTCTTGGAAATGGCTGGTGAGAGCTACAGACACATACACACACACACACACACATACACACACCTAGAAACACAATCATCTCCTGAATTATATTTCCTTTATCTGGCTTCCTTTCTATTATTTTATCTGTTCATGCCGTTTATCACTGGCCTTTCTAAGTGCACAGATGCACCATATTTCATTGGCTCTAACTATCCTTCCACCCCACCTCCTCCTGCTCTACACTCAGCCCAAATCCAGAAAAATTGCTTTCATTACTGCTGCGTGACTAAAGGGCACATTCGTCAATGCGACGTGGTCTCTGTATCTACTGATGCCTTCTCTGGTCTAACCCACCCCCTGGCAATACTGTGTCCCGCTTTCAACCTGCACAGCCCCTCCTTTTCTCCTTCCCTGTGGCTCTCCAACCCTTGGCATTATCCTTCTCTGTCCTCAGAGCTCATTCCCCCGTTGCCCTTCCCCATCCCCATCTCAAGCCCTTATGGTTTCCAGCCCGAACTCTCCCTCACTGTCTTACCTGTCTTGCTCGAACAGCCCCCAAACACCAGGCCTCACCCAGGAGGAGGAGGGTGTGTGTGTGTGTGTTGAGGGATAGCTGCTGTCCTCTGCTTATTCCCCCTCACTCTGTCTTCCACAGGGAGAAGGGGAGGTGGAGATGGGAGAGGAGTCGCAGGAAGACGAATCAGGCCTCCTGACTATCCATGATGTGACTCGGGCTCACGCTGGTTTCTACCAGTGCACAGCCAATAATGGCATAGCACCCCCTGCCAGCACAGATGTGCAGCTGATAGTGCAGTGTAAGTTTAGAATATTTATCTGAGTATCAGACGGGAACAAAACTTACATACAGACTTCTCTTTGGGAACATACACATTTCTGCATCAGTGAATATGCACGTACATGATTTCTCCGTGAGTAACCTCAACGTCCATCTTGCCTTCTGGAGTCAAACCACAGCTTCAGAAAGGAGCCCAATGGAGGAAGGTTGCAAGCAGAGGGGATGGCACCAATACAGCCGAGGTGGTGTGTCAGGCGGAGGGTATTCCTTGTGTCGACTTCTCCTGGGAAAAAAACGGTGTACGCATGGACTTTGCAAACCCAAGGTCTGACAGAAGGCATTATTCTGTTGTACAATCTTCTCATGCAATTATGTTGACTATGAACTAAGGTGCTAGTGTCAGCAGTTGCCGACATGTTGATGAGTCCTTACAATTAGATTAGTTTCTATCCAAATATAATATATTCTTTTGCTTTTTCTTGCAGTTTCACCACTAAATCCGCATTTAGTGCATTTTATACTTTGCTTTTCACTATGCAAATACCTGTTTAATGCCTCTTTGATGTGTGAAATTGGGTGACTTAGTGCAATCTGCAGGACATCACAATCCCTGCTGTCTCCAGCACAGGATTTATCTCTTTCTTTGTGTGTGTGTGTGTGTGCGTGTGCTGCAGGTATGAGGAGCAGACGGTGAGGGAGGGCTCTCTCCACACCAGCACAGTCCGAGTTGTAAATGTGAGCGCTGTCCAGGACTATGCTGTCTTCAGCTGCATTGCTCGCAACTCACTTGGGGAAGACAAGCTAGACATCCAGCTCGTCAGCACAAGTATTTATGTACTTTTGTGTGTGTATGTGTGTGTGTGTGTGTATGAAGGCAGGTGGTGGGGGAATTTGTGTCCTTGGGTAACTGAGGCTCTTTGTACATCACAGCTTTGTCAGTGCCCCCAACTGCTAAAACCATATATTTCTAAAAATCCATGACCGACAAAAAACCATCTCTGTTTCAGTTTCGTGACAAGGCATTATTCAGATAGTGACTAAATTAATTCTTTAATGGTTCATTTAGCTTCACATGTAGGAGGATGTATTCATTTCATAAGGGCATGTTTGATCCTTCAGCTCAGTTTCAAAAGCACCAAATATGGAGAACAGCAACAATATGATGTTTTTTTTTCCCCAAATGAATTTATGAATAATTTCTACTTCAGTTATACTGAGAAATTACTTAGAATTAACATCCAACTCTGCAGCTCTGCAAATCTATAGCAGCCTTTAGCTACTTATACTTAATGTTTTTGTTATCTGGCCAACACATAGTCTAGATGGTTCAGTCTCACTGTTCCAAAAACACACTAGCCTTTCACAGTAAACAAGTATAATGTGCACAGTATCTTGACTGTATTGTGAAGAGCCTGATAAAAGTAGTAAACCAGAACTTAAAGTTAAATGTAAATTGGGTTCTCACTTAGAGCCTGTACCTCCTCAAAAAGGATTTTTTTTTTATTTTTTTATTAAAGACACTCTATAAACCTAAACTATAGAGTGCTGCAGAGATGGCACATTTTCTTTTTTAGAAACAACCCAGTTCCTTTGACAAAAAAATTTAATGGGATTTTTCCAAAACATTTTCCAAGAAATCAGATCTGTGGAAAACAAAAGTTTATGATTCTCATACATGTTGTTCAGCAAGATGCTCTTCAAAAACGAGCCGCGCTTTTTGATTTTAAAACATAAATATGGTTGCCAGGTAAAATTTTATAAACTATGCCATAGTCTCCACCATTAAGCTTAAGCTTTGATTCAGCTCTGAACTCTGTTTGCAGTATAAACACAGTGAAGTTGTAAAGGTGATGAGTGCATTGGTTTTTGTGTTCGGCATGGCAGTTCTTAATGTCACTGACAAGCTCTGCAGTCTCATTTTGCCACTTGATAGCAACCAGCCTTTTTAAGACAGGAAAAGTTTAAAAACCGCAAACTGACTGATGTATTTTATGTGACAGAATAAAACATGAACATGTCTTGAGCTTCTGTTAACCACAGAGCTTGTTTCATTCATCTCAGGCATCTAACTTATTTTTAGGCTTTAGACTCACTACTTCAACGCTCTTTAGTAGGTCTGTGTAGCTATCAGTTGTTATTCAGTTCCTTTTCCCCCCTAGTGGTCAAGACTCACCTAAGGCAGCTTTAAATGAGTGGCAAATGATCAAAGTCAGTGGTTAGGGCACTCAGTGTGGAGGGATTATGCATATCACGTACTTGGCAGTAGAGCATTTTTTTTTTCCTTTGCTTCTAATTTGGCAGCATCTCAAAATAATTGTGTCTGTGCTGCCTTGTCCAAGGTCTATCAGCCTTTTCCAGCAATATTACAATAGTGTGGGAGGGCCGTGGAACATGCAGAACTCTGTAAACTGGAGAGAGTTGTTGCTCCGGAGTGTCAGCCCTTGAAGGGACTTATTCCATGGCTCTATCTCTGCCTTATCATGGAGCCTGTAGCACTCTTTCACTTCTCCCTCAGATAATGCTACAGTGATGTGCTTTGCTCTCCCAGCGTGTTCAGACTTTTCTGCCTTCAAGCTACCAGCGTATCCATGAACCACCAGCATTATCAACACAGTCCTGCTCTCAGCAAAGGCCCACAGCCATCATTGGGTACATTTAATGTTTACTATAAAAACCATAAAATACAATCCAATATTGGCCCTGTTTTCCCCAGTCATTTTTTCAGTGCTGTGAATATTCATAATTAATCTGACGCAGTGATAATAAATTTTATATGCTCCCTTATCATTTTAGAGCCCGAGAGGAAGAGAGAGTTTTCCCTTTTCTTAGCATGGTACTTTTTGGAATTGAGGGAGACAAGATCCAAATAAGGCTGACCTCTTCGCCCTGGAATCTTATGAGTGCTGCTGATAGCGGGAATTATTTACTCTGCAAACTGGGCTGCAGCCTGAAGCCAGAAACGAGTAGAGCATCCTCTTCTTATGTAGCTGCTCAACTATCTCTCCTCCTTCTCTCCTTGACTATCTCTGCCTCTGCCCCTAAAACCACCCGTCTTTTTTTTTTTCCATGCTCCAAATGCAAAATAATCCACTTTCCCTTCACTAGCCTGACTGAAGTAGCGCCTCATGTCAGACTGAAGGCCTGGTTAGCGTCCTTTGATCTTTGTTCAAAAATGTTGATAATAATCAAGAGGCTTCATCCTACATTGCACAACTTTGGTTGGATAAATTGGACAAATCAGCCACTTTGTTCTGAGAGGGATCAGCGGTAGCTTTGCCCGTGTTTCCTGATCATCCATACAGCAAAGAACCACCTTAAGAAAAAGCAGATAAAGAGTGACACAATGCTAAAAAATGCAAAGCTGCTGCTGTCAAAAAGATGTTCTTTGGAGGCCTGAGGAATAAACTGTGATTAAGAAGAGATGAACTGTTAAAAAAACAAAGAGGCTTTGGAGGCTCACTGACAAGGTTTTTTTTTCCTATACTGATCATCTATTCTCCCTGATTTAATTTTATTCAGTTTTTCATTATTTACCATTGCCATTGCAAGATTCCTTCATTAACTTTCACACACTTGAAATACTGTTGTACCTAAAAATAGCTTTGTTTATTTCCTCCCACAAATAATTGTCAAATCAAATTTGAGAGAAATAGTTATTGCTGCCTCTTCTGACATGTTGTTAGGATATCTGATGAGGAGAACTTTGCTTTCAAACAGAATTATCCTATTTTGAAAAAAATCAGGGCACTTGATGTGCAAATCATTTGAATAGGACAGGAGGGTGAAGGCTATCACTTGTATTGGAAAAAAAAGTGACCAAGCAGAAAAATGTTGTTTTAGTCATTATATAATGTTTTCTATAATCTAAAAATCCCACATCAGATAGAGACGGTGTAGTAGGGACACAGTCCTACAGGTCAGCACAGCCCCTTGCAGTATTTCAAAGAAGATGGATGTAATCACTTGACTGTCTCATGGCACACATCTCAATTTCAATTTCCTTCCACCAAAAGCTTTTTTAAATGGCCACCTGGCGAGTGAATGTGTTCTGCTTGAGCACAAAGTCAAGAGCACATTTGCTTTTTCCACTTTTCCTCCTCTCTCTTACCCACAGGTCACCCAGATCCTCCCTCCTCATTTCGCCAAATCAGTGTTACCCACGACTCTGTCACTCTGGAGTGGATCCCTGGCTTCAATGGAGGTTTGCGGGAAAGATTTCGTATAAGGTGAGACGCCGAGTAAAGATGTTGGTTTAAGAACGAGTCCCTTTTACAGTCAAAGGATTGCCGTCAACGGGGCCTTTTGATCGACAGGTACCGCTGGGATCAGTCAGTCAGTTACCTGTACGTGGACGTGTTTCCTCCCAGAGCAACGGTGTTCACTGTCACCGGCCTGCAGCCTGTTACCACCTACAACTTCTCTGTCAATGCCCTCAATGCAATGGGAGAGAGTGACTATGCTGACAACAATGCAGTACTGACCATCACCACCAAGGGTCAGTTTGGAGCAACCTCAGCTTGACACTGACAAGACTCTGCTCTGCACCATCTGGTAATGAATTTACAGATGCGTATTATGATCAGAAGTTGTTGCCTCCCTTTTTCGTTGTAGAGCGGCTGGAACCAGAAGAAATCCCAACGGATGAAGACTCACTCTCACGGAGTAAGTCTTTATCACAACTCTGTGGAAGAAGAAAAGCTCTTAAGGGCAGTTGGAAATTGCTGTTTGCACAGCAGCTAGCTTCATTTGGCTAAATCATGTTAATGTATGCACCTCCAAGGCTGTTAACGTTTGCTCTACAAGAGTAGCGGTTGTCATGGCACCCACCCATACTTTTTCTTTGCTGTTAGTCTTTAATCAATAAAGACAATTGAGAGAGTGGTTGGGTCTGTCTCCGTCAGTTTTTATCTCCTAGAATTTCCCTATTACTTCCTCTTTAACTTTCATTGTTATGCATTGAACTAATCTTTCTAATGTTTTTTTTGTGAACTAGGTAAAAGAGGACTTCCAGCATATTTGACTATATCCCTCACAATGGTGTTTGGGCTCCTGCTGCTGTTGAATTCACTGGGTTGCTTCTTTGGATTGAGGTGGAAAAGGAGGCAAGACCAGACAGGTACCCATAATCGTCTTTTCATCTACTGATGTGCAAGTGTTTCTTCTATCTCTTCCTGTCATTATAATGTCCTGATTCCTCAACAAAACTCTAAAGAGATAAGCCTGAACCATGATGCAATTGTCAGCTCAGTCTCTCACTCTCCCCCTCATCTCTCTGTGTCCCTCTCTCTATCCGTCTATCCTGTCTCTTCCCCTTCTGCTCATTCGCTAAGTCTCTACCTCCCGCCACATTCATCCCTCAAAGCTGTCACTTCTGTGCTTCATCCATATCTTTTATCTCATTTGCTAGCTTTATGTCCTTCCTCTATCCCTCCTTCTGTCTCTTTCTATTTGTTCTTCAGTTTAACTGTCAAGCTCTCCCTCTCAATCGTTTATTTTTCATTCCTCACCTTTGTCTGCCCTCTGGTTTTTACATAGATTTTCCCAGCTCGCTTGTTTTTCATTCACTCTCACACTCTGGCCTTTTTATTGCTCTGATCAATTTCAGTGCTTATGAGATGATGCTCCGCTCGACAAGTTCTAATTTCCTAACACTAAGCCTCTTTGCTCCTGTTTCTGTTCCCCCAGCAGGGGGTAGGGGAGGCACTGTGTTGGGTGGAAAGGAGAATGAAGAGAAGGGGTAAGTTAAGGCCCTGCAGTGGAAGTAATAAACAGACACACATCCAATTCACTCTAAGAAGCCACAGACCTGATCCACTGGCTGACCCAGCCACTAAAACAGCCAGACAGGCAAAACAACAAGCTCTTGTCAATATCCATTTGTTTTATTGTCACCACAGTCCTGCAGTGAACATGTGGACTGTATGTACCACATGACGTATTGTTATTAACGGCTGAGTCCATAACAAGTTGCAACATGTGCTGAGTGTTTTTCACCTCCCTGAGTTCACATTAGGGAGTTGCTGGGAAATGAACTCAATAGATGACAAAACCTGATTTCTCCATGTAGGTCCAGTCACTCAACTGTGAGCAACTCCAATAAATATGAGAGCAAAGAAAAGATC
>OMNW01003018.1:11132-31955 GCA_900303245.1 Selene dorsalis
ATGGGCTTCTTACCTCCTAGGCATCTTCTTGAAACTGTGTCTTTGGCGCCCCCTTCAGGCAACATTAGATATAGCACGTCATGGGTCTCAAATCTGCTTTGGCGCCTCTCTCATCTGTCACAAATCCTCCAGACACTTAGGTCAGTTTGGTTCAAACAGTCAGAAAAGTTGAATCAGGCAGTAAGGCTTCAAAGCAGTCTGTTAGCATTAATATTAATGTTTCTATCCTTGACTTCCTTAAAAGTTGCTTTGAACTCTCGCCTCATATCTGACCTCGACTTATGGATCTGTGCGAAAACTTAAAGGCTCAGCTTCAGGCTTTCACCACCCAGTGACTTCTTTTTTCTTGACACAAGTTCTAACCTTGTTGTTTCGGCGGGGACAATATCTGCCCTGCTCGTTCCCCCAATTCCCAACCCATCCCATTTTTCCCTGTCAGCCTCTCTGCGAGTGTTTGTTCCCCACTTGGCAGGGAGTTGGTGGCAGCCGCTGCCCGGCACCAGATGGGGCATTGTCAGGAAGTAATGAGGGAAAACACCTGCTTCACCAGCAAACTTCACTCCTTCATTTTCACCCATTTGACACAACATATGCAGGAAGCACATACAAAGCCAAGTGACCGTGACGAGAACAGCAGCGGGTGATGGCAGTGTATTAGTCAGTAAAGTGCCATTTTTGGTACAACATACCTTTGTATATAGGTTTGCGTGCTGAGGTAGAGCCAGGACTTTTGCAAACCTGACTTGCTAACCTTAATGTCACAGCTCTGCATCCTTGTCCTGTTAGGACCCAGCCTGGACACGACGAGACACTCGGGCTGCTCTGTATGCCGTGCACTCTTCCTGCATTTGCCCTTAGCTCATGACTGGTAGTTTATCCACGAGCCACTACCAAGGTCAAAATGTCACTGTAAACTACTACACTGTCCTCCCTCCCAAACACAGCCTGGTGCCTCAGGGAAAACTCCTCTGTGTGAAATTTCTGATACATAATCTTGTCTTTTCTGGCCAACCGTATGAAGCTCCTGGACCAAAGCCCACAAGGGAGCATGGTGCTTTTCACTCATGACTGACTCAAAGGCCAAAACAAAATGGTGCGCGCTGGCATTTCACATGCAGGAGGGCATTTTAAATTTACAGCATTGTATTTTTTCCCAACAGAGCATGACTGCTTTTTCTTTTTTAAAGTCTTTCTGTTATGGTTATAGCCCCCCTATCTCTGTTGTCTCCATTTTCCTGGGCTTGACCTAAGACATAACACAAGCACTAGTTTGTAGAGTTGCAAAAAGAAATACAAGGAGTCTGTCAAAAGACTGCAGCACAGGCAGCTTGAATACAGGGGGCTTGAATAATCAGTTTAATAACATTATCCTGGCTGTGCTCTGTGGTGCATGCACCCGTTAATAGAGTGTCATTGTTGAACTGCCACTTCGCCCATTATTAACGACAGCCTACGGTCAACCACACACTGATAATAAAACCACATAAAACCCAACATAACTTCAACAGACAAGTGTAATGAAATTCTCAGTATTATAAGCACGGTTATGGTAATGAGTGGTGGTGCTGTGGCACAACATTAAGGGTTACAAGGCAACAGAGGAGAAAATTAAAACGATGAAGTTGTAGGCTATGATGGTTATTTTTTGGAAGGAGGGAGGTGGCAACAGACTAAATCTAGTTGTGTTGAAAAAAAGAACCAGCCACAGCTGAACCTGCCTGCTCTTGCAATGTATGGGCAAAGCATCAAGGTTACCTCAGTCTGTAATTATTCTCCCTTCATGTAAGTGGGAGTCGTTGGTTCATGCGAGTGTTTGTGACCTGAACTGACTGAGAATGTGTTTGGTGCTAACAGACAGATGGGGGGGAAAAAAAACACAAACAGGTACAGGCACAGAACTTTGAGTAAAGGTCATTGCTTCAGAGTGAGGTCTTACAAACTGATGGGGAAGGTTGGTAAACAAGCTGATGCAATACAGAACTCGCACTGGATCAAGAAGATGTGCAGCCAAGCACACATGCATGTCCGGCTTTCACCATGCCGTCAATATTCCCCAACCACTTTTGTATCTCTAAAATGGAACAAAATCAATGGCACACAGGATGACAGTAAATAATATTTTATTCTGAAAGCCTTTTAATGTAGAAGAAATTCAAAGTACGCTGAATTAAACAGTACAGTGCAACGTGCAACGTGCTGTCATAGTAAAGAGATTATAATAACATTTTCACAGATCCTTTGAGCTGGTGCCACTTTGGGAAAAAAAAGGCTGAAAGGAAAACAAATCAGCAAAATAAAACCTTTTCCTGTCGCCCAAATGGTTCATTCAAAATACGCAGCTGAGCAATTATGTTCGTGACAGAAAGGAGAGAATTGTATGTGGTCTTTTCAGCCCATATGGTACACAAGACTCATCCTTCCATCGCTTTGGCGAAGAATGTAGCTCACCATTTTCCACACTGCACAATAAATGAAAATTGCACACCTTTTTTTGTCCAAGACTCATGACTGCAGCCCACTACCACAAGCAAAGCAGCCTCTAAAGCAGTCATTTTCCCCTCATTTTTTTTGTGTATTTCTTTTAACACCAAGCTTATAACTGATTTTCATTTTGCTCTCCCTACAATCCTACTGTCATCTAAAACTAGCCTATACCTCCCTCCTGTCCTCACTGTCTCCTCCCACAGTGTGACTATCCATAACCCTATACCATTTCCTCCCTCTTTAAGTATCCTCTCTATGCCATCCCTCATTTTCTGGCCGCCCACTCAATCTTTCCCATTTCTCACTCCATCTTCCTCCTTTCCCCCTCCACTCATCCTTTCACCTGCCTGTGCGGTCACACCAGAGGCTGTTTGTCTCCACAGGCAGAGGGTAGGGACTCTGAACTGGATTTGTAGATGGGCTTTTTCTGAGACCGGTCATCACTGAAAAGAGGGAGAGAAGAAAAGACAGAGGAGCATGATTATCAGTGTATCGACCTCCCAGTGGGCGCTAGAAAAATATAAGTGAGGAAATTACAGACTAGAAGTGAGCGATGGAGCCACACCTTGCTGTTGGTATGAAAGCCCATTTGTCTCTCTTTGTACACATTATGCTTATATACTCAAGGTGGCACATGCTCAGCCACATTCTTACGGATTAAACCTTTTTACTCTACACTGCTACAAAGACACTGAAATCATGTATGAAGCACGCACTAATGGAAATTCTGTCTTTTGAAAATGCCGTTTTTAGCCCCTATGGATGAGAAGTTAATGAGCGACGCTGCATGAGGTCATGAAGAACATTAACATGCTGTCAGCATCCAGGTTTAATGGGACTTCCACTAATGTTTTATCATTGCTGAAGCCCCTTTTTATACCTCATACGCTGCTACATAAGTAAACCTGATACTACTAGTTTGTGGAAACAAACAGCAGAGGAGGCTGCATGAAAGAGATCAATGATGGGGTCAAGTAGGTCAGACATACTTCAGCAGACCTTAATATTCAGCCTGAATGATACAGTTTGAATCACAGAAGTACCAGTCTGTATGTGTATAGAAAGGGTCTTTTGCAAAAGTGCTTGCCATACATAACCGATGCACACATACAAACAATGTGGATGTATACACCAAGGTGCACACAAAATGTACACACTGTAACGGAAATGGCCCTGGTTCTATCACATGAGACAGAATGAAATATTGCAGCAATAGCTGTATCTGTAATATAAAGTCAAACTGCAGGAGGAGAGACTGCAGCAAAGTTAGGTTGGATAAAGCACTGTACAGAAATCACATAAACATACAAGCACGCACACACATGCACACACACACTTGCATTCATGAGCGTTATCCATCAGATTTTGAGCATGATTTAAGATGAAGATCACAAGCAAAGTGCAAGGTGATTGTTTACAATGAAAGAGGAGCAGATGCAAACATTAAGACAGCTGTGTCTTACATGGGTCCCTTGCTGGTCCTGGCTTGCTTGGCCCTGCGGCACAGGAATACACTCATGGACAGGATGAACACCAAGAGAGCTACAGCCGCCGCCGAGGTCATCAGAATGAGACGGCCATTGCTAGACTCATACCAGGGGGCATCCTCTGTGGGACAGATCATTCAGACATAAAGGGAAACATGCATCACACAGAATCTGAAATCAGCTAAACTACGAGCCGCCCGCCTCCAGGCAAAGCTTCTATCTGAACCCCCCGTTTGTTTGTGGAAGAAAAGAATGTCTGTCAGGAGTTCAGACAGTTAAGAGTCCCATATGCAACGTTGATCTTCAAGAGTTCTGGCTGTGACAGCTGAAAAACAAATGACTGACTCTCCACTTCATGTGCATAAAATTTCAAATTCTAAATAACAATTATATTGAATATAAGTAGTGGATTTCGGGGACCTGGTGTTCTATAAATGTTCTTTGGAGCGTTGGACAAAGTAAACATTCCAAAATTGAAGGTCAGGCAATTCGAAGCACAATGCTTTGTGTGCTCACATCCACATTATTCCTTATGTTAAGAGGATTTCCTGGTGGCTGGAGTCACACCGGTTTGGAACGTGTGTTTGCTGAAGGCTGGTGCTGTTGTTGTGGTGCAGCCTCAAAGCAACAGCAGTGACACACAAACATTCGCTCATCGCACCTTCAAGGATGAGCAAATTATGACCCTTTTCATTAGTTCACACGCTTCAGAGACGACACTGCAGACACCAGAGAGCAATGGGTTAATTTCAGCAGAAATAAAATAACTCTCCCGTGATAAATAACATGCATTGGCTTAATTACATTTTTAGAGGTTGCGTAATTTCGACGATTGAAGTCACTAAGGCTTATGAATTCTGCTGGGTGAGAGAGGGGTGCTTAAAAACTGCAGTGCATTAACAGAGGGCAGTCATCCCACAGGCCACTGATAAATATGATGAAGACAGATGAGGTACTATAAATTGGATTAGCTATAATACTGTAATGAAATTAGTCATCCACTTAAATATAATATTCATGTTTCATGAGAAATAAGACAATGTTGTCAGTCATACAGACTCGGAGCAAGACAGGATCGTCACATATGCATCTATAAAATCTTACACACAACTGGACTATAAATCTTATTATTATCATTTACTGCAATGCTTCTAAATCATTTTGCAACATATCAAATTCCCTTTTTTTATAGCTGACAAGTAGCCTGCTACAGATTTTGTGCCTCTCTAGTGTTTGCTTTTGAGTGCTCTTTTGTTTCACTTGATAGTTTTTTTTAAAATGAGGAAAAATAAGAAATCAAAGGTCACGTAAAATCATTACTTCTTTTGTATTTAAGCATTGTCATCATCATTATCATCATTCTTAATAGTTACCGGTAGCCTCACTCTGTCAGTGTCATTTATTGATGATATTTAAGAATCATCATGATCATCCGATAGTCTGATCGCCTGTTCTCATTTGACATTTCAGAGGTCGTTTCATTTAGGGAGTCTTTGTCACCTTTTTAATGTGAGGTGTTTTCATAAATGTCTTTACTTCTCTTTGTCAGAGCGTCACTGCCTTCTTCCTGCTTTTTTATGAATCTCCTGGCAGACAAATTAAACATTAACCCTGCCTGTACTTAAAAGGTTACACACAAATGGCAGCTTCCACTTATGCTCCTGATGACATAATTGCTCTCCAACACCTGACCTTTCCTGGTAACATTTGCGTAGCTGATTTAAGAGGAAATAGAGCACAACGGCTTTTTTTTCTTTTGTCACGGGAATGTTGACAGCTGAATTTCCCAACAGTTCAAAAGAACCCCCAACCCAATTCTTTGAAAGGGGAATTGAGAAACAACTGCTCTAGATTCAGTCAGTACAGAGGGTGACAGGGCTTGTCCAGGTAGATCTGAAGTCTTTTCTTACCAGGCAGCACAGTGATGCTGACTGTGCGTTTCTTGCTGAGCGACTTCACGGAAGGATGCTCAGCCATGCAAGTATACTGTCCTCCATCCGTCGCGCTCACCTTCTTCAGCATCAGCTTAGAGGAAGGCAGGATCCAGTCGCTTCCCTGAGAGGGTAGAACAGAGACATATGAGAGAAAGCAGAAATAAAAATGATATCTCACTGGCTGGGTTGTTTGCAGTCCTTTGAGACAAATCAGCACAAATTAAAATTGTGCTTACCTGAGAATAAAGAAGCAGTGGAGAATAAACAATGCTAGATGACAAGACAGGTGTAAAAGGAGAAGAGAGAAGGCAGCAGAAAGGAGGCAGAGAGTGTTATTTTGGATTTGTGGAAAGGGGGACAAAGAGAGACAGGAAAATAGAACAAGATAGAGAGAAATAGAGCGACTGGCAATGGTAGCGGGACTGAAACAGAAAGCCAATAATATCTGCTGCTGTGTGGCCCTCAGAGAGCAGTCTCCAAAGTCCCAAATCAAGTGTATTTACCTGAGCAATAATCCCGATGAATGAATACACATCGACACAAGTCAATAACCCAGATAACACCATCATCCGCAAAGAATGATGCTGCAACAACACACTGTTAACACAACACATAATGAGATGGCAAGGGAGTGGGATGAATTGTTGACACAAAAATAGCAGGACTATTATGAGATAGAGCCCAACATGGGAGGAAACAAATAATAGGCCACACACAAGCACTGCAAAACAAATGAACGTGGAGGAGGGGGTAAAAAAAAAAAAAAAAAGACATTACACCATGCAAATGATTTGGCTCCTGGGAGCTTCAGCTCCTGCCAAGAAAGTCCATTTCAATTTGAAAGGATCTGAATTAAGAGGATTTCCCATAAAGGCCAGGTCTGGCCAAAGCAGCATTTTGTATGCAAATCCACTGGCTCCCAAAGCAGTGGCCCGTTTCTGCCTCTGTCCTGCTGTCATTACCGGGGGCCAATGTGCCCACGGCGACTGTCTGTCAAAGTGGGCCATTCTGATACCACTTTCTGCCCCATATCCACGTCTGTCAAACATACAGTGGGCTTCCGCATACACACACACAGACAGGTAAAAACACACAACCCAACACACTAACATCAAACATTCTATCTCATCTTATCCTACATTTCCTTAAACGTGTTATTCCCCTTTTTCAAAGGTCTTGTAACTTGTGTAAATGAAACACAAATAGTTCAACGGTTGAATCGTGAGTGCTGGTGGACTGAGTGATTCCATCTTCATCAGATGAAAAAACCTGCCACTCATGCTGACAACGACTGTTAGTTTTCATTGAAATGACGCTGGCACATATTGGACGAATGATGACAAAGCGCTGCATATGATCATGTGGGGGGACAAACAGTATTAGCTGTATAAAATGTCCAGTGAATTGGATTTGGACTCGTAAGCCCATTTAAAACCCGGATTAGCAGTGACCCTTTCAAAAGCACATTAACCCCGAACAGACTTATCAAGAAGAATAACAAAAGGGAAACCTTGGCAATTATGTCAGCCTGTTCCCAAGATATCTTCATAGTTGTATTGCATCATTACACCTGTCACCTGCCAGTGGTAATAGTGGTGATGTTAAAAGTGTAATACCGTTCTCTCACCACAAGGGTACCGTCCATCGCCAAGCTGATCAAACTTTTTTCCTGCACTACATGCCTGTTGTCACAGTGGCATTTTACACTGAGATGTCTTAATTTCCCTGGGGGTTGGGTTTCTCAGCTCAGCAAAGAGCCCAGTTGAATAATTCAATACCGGTTAACCAAACACTAAAAAAATCATTAGAAATCTCTCCACATAATTGTTTTCTGGTTGACTGGCTCTTGTCTAGACCTCATTAAACTATTAATCCTCTATAAGTGGGCAAGCTGCAATCCCCAGCGAGAGGTGGGCCTAAGCCAACTGGTCACTTAAACACAGAGCACTTCTTCTGTGGAGGGGACGGAGAGACGACAGGCGAGGGGAAACAAGTGGTTGGAGAAAGTCAGCGAAGGAAACGGGGATGTGTTGGAGGAGGCGAGAAAGTTAAGAGAATACTTGAACAAAGCCAAGAGAGACCTGGAGAGACTGGAAGAAGAGGGGGGTAAAAATAAAGAGGTCACATCAGAAGTGGACGGAGAGAACGTGCGTGAGAGAAAGACTTTCCGAAAGCTAAATGAGGACAGTGCTGCTGCGCACATTCCTGCTGCTTTCTCACCTCCTTGATCCAGAAGTAACTTGGCTCCTCTGATGAGCTTGTGGAGCAAGTCAGCACCACCTCCTCCCCGGGATGCACCTTCAGGTCCTGTGGGACACCCAGGTAGCTGGTGTAGCCCTCCCTAGACAGCAGCAGCTCCCCCATGTCTGAAACACAGCGAGAGAGAGGAAGCATGATTGGGCATTAATGAAGCAAGAAATGTAACGGATGCTCAAGCTACTTCCACAAGTGGCTGAATATGTATTTGCAGTGGTAACAGCTGGTAAACACTTAGATCTTTTATGCATATTTGAGTGTATAGGCTCAAGGATGAATACCCCCAGCTGTGCGGACTGTTCCAAAGCAATCAATAATAACGATAATAGGCTTCATCTTATCGAAGTCTTTAGAGGGGCAGTGTTGTGAATAATGGCTCATTTTCTCTTCCATCTCAATAGATGGCCTAGGTCCATCTCGCTCCTGGCTTCTCTTTTCCACTATCTCCTTCAGTCCTTCAGACCATTCTAATCTTTCTCTCTTATTGATTCATCCCATGAGACTGAGGAGCCTATCAAACAGCATTACGGTCAATTTGATGTCCACTGAGGAGATAGAGGACACCGATAATCTGACTAGCTATGCCTTGGATGCTATTCTGTGCAGTTGTGTATACTATATCAATGGTTTGAAACTTGAGTCCCACTAGGGTAACGCGACTGTTCTCGCTCTGGGTGCAAAAACAAATTCTGAAACGACTGTTGTCTACCTGTCATGGGTAACCATTGTTTGCATTAGATCTGTACTTTTCTGCAGTTATTTTTTGGGGGAGAAGCTGCATTTCACAGATATGTCTTGTGTCATTAAGTATTAATGTGTTTTTCTATCCCTCACTGTGAGGAAAGCTGTGTCCACGGTGTCTGAAAGATTGTCTTTACCTCCTGCTGGTTGAAAATATGAAGAAAATTGCAAGGATTCAGAGATTCTGTCTTCTGTTTTCTCACCTAGACTGTTTTTTGCTAGTCATGTCATTAACGTCAGCATTCTCAGAAATGCCAAGCATTTTCTTAATGGAAAGTGAAAGTCAGAAACTGTGTATCATCTTTACAAGTCACTTATTTAACTAGTTCATTGTCATGTTCTTGTAAAGATTTCTTTGGCCTCTGTAGGACACAGACAACAAAAAACAATGTGAGTTTCTCTGTTAAGCAAAAGGGGAAATGCACTGTCACAGACACAATGTTTCGGACAGCTCCCACACAGCTCCTTGTCATATCAACTCACAATTCACTTTGAAG
The DNA here is from genome assembly GCA_900303245.1 of Selene dorsalis. Classification (NCBI taxonomy): domain Eukaryota; kingdom Metazoa; phylum Chordata; class Actinopteri; order Carangiformes; family Carangidae; genus Selene; species Selene dorsalis. Next base: position 20,532 of record OMNW01003018.1, read on the forward strand.
GCCAGTGGCAAGGAGGCGTTGTCTGGTTCGGTCACATTTTCAGCGTCCGACACACAGCGGAAGGGCCCCTCAGAGTACCTTCCTGCGTGGGGGATAGCCAGCATTATGCTGTCGCCTGTCCGCATAACATCCATCGAATAGTAGCACCATGATCGCTCAAAAATTGGACGCCAGCTCTGCATGTACTGGTGAAGAGACAGAAAAAGAATAATAAAGACCATGTATTGTTAAACTTCATCTGTTTCTCGACTATTTCAAGAACTATTACATCTCTGAGAATACAAATTTTACAATACCTCAAACTGCAACAATAAAAAACTTTAACGCTCACTGCAGTGTTGTAAGAAAGGCCACATAATAGTGAAAGGAGAGTGCTGAACAATTGAAATCTATTTCTTATTTCCAACCACACACCCATGGCTCACCTTGGTGAAGATCTCAAAGCGGACTTGGCTGATGTTGGCTTCAGAGTCTGAGTACAGGCACTCAAGTGTGATCGGCTCCCCCTCCAGGACCGGTTCAGTTGGCCCTTTAATGAGCAAAGTGGCTGCATGTGGACAGAGATTATAGATGCAGGTTATTGATCACAACATGAAGAGATGGAGGGCTCAGGAGTGAAAGTGTGTTGACCTGCATTGTGGATCTAGCTGCTGTTCCGGGCAGCACTTTCAAAACAACCTCTCCCTTTTCCTGACATTTGTTTCGGTCACCGGTTGGAAAACCGCCAACACTCTCAAAGTCACCAGGGCCACATGACCAGCAGCAGATTTGTCCGCTTTACTGACACCAGTAATAATAGAAGTCATTTCTCTTTGGCTACAGGCAAGAATTAGTTCACGACACAAACATATTGCAACATCACTGCTAAAAGCGGAATTTGAGGTTGTTCATATGCTCAGTAAACAACAGCCTACATGAAGATATTTAATTGTTCTTCATGATGAGTCTCTTGGTATTTTCACAAACACTTCCTGCTTTCAGTTTGTGTGCTGAAGCCACAGGTGAAAACAACTGTTACCAAAGAGTTTCGTCCAGAGGAGACAGACAGGCCAGAAAATCCATACACATACACAATAAAACAAAACAAATACATCAAATGCAGCAGCAAGTGTACAATATATAGTGACAAAATACCAGAACTAGAATTGAGGACTAAACCAGAAGTATATTACATAAGAGTGTCAGAATGTCAAAATCTTAGAGAAGAGTGCAGAACAGTCCATGAGAAAAAAATAAACAACATAAACAAAAAAAAAGAAGACATATTTACCAAAACTGCCATGAATCAGGGCAACCAGCGCAGCAACTACAACTACTTTCATGATTGTGGAAAAATCTTTTCAGTTTAAGTTATCAGGGGGGAAAAAGGATGTCCAGACCTACGCAGTTTCTAATCTGAAATGAAAGTTTGCTCAGTATTTATCTGTAACGCGGTGTGGGTGTGGCTTTCATTTCTTTGTTTTTGCAGGAAGTGAATTCAAAGTAGCTTTGAAAATGTGAAAGCAGAAATAAACTGATCATGCAAACCATTATAAATAAAGAAAGTGCTCAATTAGCCATATTAAAAGTCCACCCCCTTTCTTTGCTGATGAGAATTCAAGCCTGAAATATTACTTGTATGAACGGTAAATAAGGGAATTGCTGTTAATGCTGCTGCTCCAATAATCAAACTCACTACCGGTGCGTCACCGGTCTCTGAGGGGAATCGGACCTGTTCCGTTTTTCGTTCGAAGCTTGTTGTTGTTGAGGCCGGTTGTTTTCTCTGAAGGCGTTCAGCGGAATTAGAAAAAAGTCCTGACTTGTTGCCACAGAGTTTGGCAATTTCCTGGCGTCATATGTAATGAAGAACAAGCAAACGTTTTCCGCTTCATTTGCTGTGACCTTTGATTCATTAGCTGTTAACCAGAGCTGAGCTGGAGACAGAAGCGAAAGCTAGTCAAGCCCTTAGAGACCTGTCCGCTGTGTACGCTTACACTTGCCATCTATAGACCATGTGACACCTTCTGAAATGTTAATTCGTCACTTGTAGTCAGATACTAATCTTATGTGTCTTGCTGCACACCTATGTAAAATGTGTATTCATATAATATACTGTTAGCGGGATATAGTGTTTTCTTGCTCATTAAGCAGCTGAGAAAAAGGCACACCAAACACCAAAAATCTGCTTCTCATGTCATGTTACCACGGCCCAATTAACTTTCAAAGGAACCGAGGATCAACAGGGATAGATGGTTGTTTTATTAATTCATAAGGCACTGAGATTAAAAGCCTGCTTAATTTGTTAATTTGCAACAGGTTTGTAACTCATTAGTCATTTAAGTAAATTTTAAGCAAAATAATAATAATAATAATCACCGAGCTGCCGCTGCATTTAAAGATTTTTGGGCCTCGGTGCAGTTTCATCTAAATGTAAAGTATACATGTTTGCTCTCTACTCTCCACCAGTTTGAGCACCTGCATTAATGAATCCTCATGTAGTTCTTAAAATAACCAGCAGGTGGCAGATGGTAGGCGACGTGTTGCCACCGGAAGTGGACATAAACAAAGCGGAAGTAGTGAAAAATATCGTCGATCGGTACGGTAGCTTTTCGGAGGCTATCCGAAACGCTGTTTCTGTATTAACCCCATGAATTGAGACGACAGTGCCGAAACATGGACAGATAGTGTTTATTTATTCGGGTAAGTTTTCAGTTTAACATATAAAATTCCAGATGCGGCGGCTAGAAAACCGTGGCGCCAGATTAGCTGCTAGATTAGCATCCGTGGCTAACGTCAAAGCTTGATAGCTGCTATTGTTTTTAGCACTTAACGCTATGTTAGCGCCACAAGTTAAGATGTTGGCTTTATTTGTTGAAGCACCACAGCCGCTGAACAGTTGTCTTCGTGGCGTTTATATTTTATTAGTGTGGTGTTAACTGGCTTGCTACTCTAACATTTTTTAGTAGATCCTATACCGTTGTTTGACGGTAGGATGAATGCCTGTGTCCTGGAATTGATGCAGATAACAAACATGTATTGACACCATAAAATTCATGTAATCGTTGTGTTTATGAAGCCATTCGGAGCTATGCTAGTAAGTGCTTAACACATCAACAGTAAAATTCAATAAAAGGTTGATTTTACTGTTGAATGCCACAAGCTAATGCTGTGTTACACGAGCTGTACAACGAAAATATCACAGCACGAAGCGTTTTCATTAAGGTTTGTCAGCCCATTAAAACTAATCACTTAGTTTATATTTATGATATAATTTCTGCTTTTACCACAGAACTACGGACGTGATCCCCATCGGAAGATAACTCAGCACACGTGTGCCCTGTGTTGATTGTTGCTCTAACACAGAGGAGACACAAAAGTTCAGAGTCTAGTGAAACTCCAGAGTCCCTCCACTTTCCCTGCAACATGGCTAACAGCACCACAACAGCTGTCAAGGCTTTGGGGGGTCCTGGTCCTGCTGGCAGGAGTAGTCCAGAAGGTTCTCAGGTCAGTTTATTTTGATTAAACAAATTCAAACATGATGCTGCTGCTGTAGTGGTGGTAGTAGTGCCAGAACCTGAATCCAGTCCCTCTGATTGATGAACTGTACACACACATGTATATCATATTGTAGACAAGAAGCAGTAACAGTTTCCAGCTACAAAACGTCATGGTAAAATGAAACGTTCTGCACCAGGACAGTTGTATACACTTGAATGAGTGTGTTTTTTTTTTTTTATTGTTAATCTTTGGGTAGTGTCATGGCAAAATTGGCCTTGTTCAGATTTTCAGTCACCAACCAGGTGACAGTGACTGAAAAAATGACTTCAGATCAACCAGAGACTGATCATGTTAAGCTTGTTCTGAATACCATGGCATTATATTAAACTTACAGACTTAATGTGTATGTGGGATATCTGCTATACTGGTCATGTTTTACCCCCATCACCTGGGGTTTTAAAATCAAAAGTGGATAAACATGTGTCTTGTCATTTTCGCATTTCAGGACATCATTGGGCTACTGTATCTGCATATGTTTGAGCTCTTTTGTTACGAGTAAGTAAGTAAATGGGTACATCTGCTTCCTGTTGCAGGTGCTCAGTAAAAAGAAGCTGCAGGACCTGGTGAGAGAGATCGACCCTAATGAGCAGCTGGATGAGGATGTTGAGGAGGTTTGTCTGGGATTTTAACTGCAGTTTGAAATTTACACTGCACATTTTTTTGAGTAAGCATATTCCTGTGAAATTAATACTGCTTTCATCTTGCCTGTGCTTGCAGCTCAAAAGCTTCCCTAACCCACTGCCACATCCATCAAATTTTATTCTGTTGAAAGCCTAGCTGCATGATAAATGGTGCGAGCAGCCGAAAACTCGAGGGCCTTTCCAGCTGTTGTGGAATATAGCCTTCCTTCAGTGAACATGATTGATGATTTTCAAAATGTCTCTTTTTTTTTAGATGCTGCTACAAATTGCGGATGACTTTATAGAGAGTGTAGTGACAGCAGCATGTCAACTGGCACGCCATCGCAAGTCCAACACCTTAGAGGTGAAGGATGTTCAGTTACATCTTGGTAAGTTGCTGTGGCCTTTTTTAGTACCACATAATATTTTCACTGATTGATTCATTATGTCTCTACAGGTCATACAAGAGAAACATTTTAGTGTGAAAAATTATGTTATCATAGACTTGAATCAGAATCATTCAGTATCTTCCTCGGCAGTTTGATATCTCAATCATTCATTTATTTATAGGCTTCTCATTCATTTTAGGCAATTTTTTTTTTTTTTTGGTAACAAATATGTCTGTTGGGTTTAAGGCAGTGTGCATGCAGATTTGTTACATTTGAATTGCACAAAACATTTTGACAGTTGGCAAATTAAAGGGAAGATGAGTAACATGGCAACCATGTCATCGGCTGGTACAGAAACATCTCGGCTGCTGTGTAGATCGTACACAGAACGCTACACTTAAGGGATACAAGACAGTTTCAGAAGTTGTAATTATTTTGTTTATAGGCCTGACAACACATTTGATGATTTTTGGAAATGAATTGGAAATTTGATCCTGAGAGTGTGACACTTTGCTGATAGACTGAGTTACTCTAAAGGTATTGATAGACTTAGTTGGCAAATTTCCTTGTTAGATCTCTACATTTTTTTATATGTTGGTAGGCTTGAGTTATTCTTTCAAGGCCGGTGTTTAGTTAGCATTGTGTATTGCTTCTTTCAGAACGTCAGTGGAACATGTGGATTCCTGGTTTTGGCTCGGATGAGATCCGGCCGTTCAAGAAGGCATGCACCACAGAGGCTCATAAACAGGTGAGAAATAAGAAGGCTTTCCAGAAAGGTTACAGCTGATTAATAATCTTGCATGTCCTGAATGTTCGTTTTGGGAGGAATAACATTATAGCTGAATCTAACATGCAATTCTTTCATTTCAGAGAATGGCGCTGATTCGCAAGACAACCAAAAAATAGCAAGAAAGTACACTAATATGTTGTACCCACTCTGTAATTTCTTTTTTGGATGATTTTTGTTTGTTTGTTTGTTTTTTCTTTTCAGTCAGGAATTTTGGACTAAGATTAAGAAAGAGAAGGTTTGGGTTGGGTATTTTTTTCTTTTGACATTAGTGTTTCATCGTTATGTCTCCCTAACTTTTGAGTGTTTTGCCAGAAACATCACACGATAAAATAATTGTTGTCTATGATTCAGTTTTGTTACCATTAAGCTAACCTAGGCAAAACTCTGTTCATTGCATTTTTGTCAATAAACATTTACTGGAATACTTATTTTGGATTGTGACCAGTGCTGTATCCAGTGTGCCTTTTGTATTCTGGAGCATTTGGATGTGAATGTTACTGATTCATCTGCCTTCTCAAAATGATCTTTGGTGTTATCTTGCCTATATATATATATATAGTGGCAAAATATACGGTGAATTATTTTTCTTTCTATTTCATACATGTCTATTACTGAATATAATAGATTTTATTACATTAACACATTTATTTCAACATTGTTACACATTTTATCTTAACTTTTGTCCAATTCAAGTCTAACGCAAATTGCATCAAAATAATGATAGAGAAATGATCCCCAGATGTTGGCTTTTCATAGTGTCAGAAACAATAAATGACAGATATAATCAAACAAATGTTTTGCTGTATGGCTTCTGTTGCCAGACTGGAGTTAGCCAAAGGAGCTATAGGAAATAGCTATGTTTAATTTAGAAGGGCAGACTTTTAAATACCTAAACGGTAGAGAACACAGTGCTCGGTATTTAAATGTTCTCCACATTTAAGATTTAAATTCCCAGTATATTTTGAAATAACACACTAATGAAGAGTACATAAATTACTGAAAGGTTTTGAAGGGGGAAATCGAAGCAAAGTGCTAAAATATTGAAATAGACTTATTTTACTTGCTGTATATATGCAGTGAAGCAAGGACACCAATATACAGATTCAGCAGCAGAAGAACCTAGCAGTGAATCGGGGGGGGGCTTCTTGCAAAAATAGCCTGCATTTTTGTTGCAGAAACACAAGAGATTGTTCATCAGCCGGATGAACAGTAATTGCTATGGAAACCTCTCACATTTCAAAAGAACAATATCCAAAGGCACCCCAGAGTTTTCATGTAATTAATTTCAACAACAGAACCTGAAAACAATCACTCACGCAGGATGCTGTGCAATTATTGGTGATACAACAAAGCGTTTTCCTGACAAGTACTCAGACCCAGGAGATTAGTTCTCATGCAAGTCTATAGTAATGTTCATAATCTCAACCAGGGAACCTAATACTAAAATTGCTGCCAGTTATTCACAGGACAACAATAATACATGCTTACTCACTAGAAGAAGAATTGAGTATTGTATACAATACTTCTTGTACACATACATACAAGAAGTATTGTATGTATGTATACATACATACAATACATACTTTTTTGAGTTGTGGCCCCTCAAAATCAGCCAGGTCTACTTGAACACTGTCATTACAAATTCTGACCCTTAGTGTAGCCGTGAGCTGTGAATCAAAAGTTGATTTAAAGAGATAGAAATACCAAATGTGAGATCACAGATCTTGAGTGGGCCAGACTTCTAGTTTGGGAACCACTTTTCCAGTGCACGGGTCTTCAGGTCCAGAGAAGATGTAGACCGAATGCAGCGGTGACCCTGAAGGCTCATCTTCAGCACCTATTAGACTGAGAAAGGAAAAAGCTCCAGCGTGTTATACAACCACTCTTCTTACTCAGTTAAGGTGGAATGACCTTGTCAGTCCATGTTAGAACAGCCTGAAGCTGTAGGTCCAGCATCTCATCATCACAAGAGAACACACACCAAACTTTTCTGCTGACCTTTTCAAAGTTTTATACACAAGCCTATACATTTTGCCTTGAAACTAAGTTCTAAAACTGGATTTCATGCTCTTACTGTATTAGCATGCTCATAGGCTACTGACAGTGCTAACACGCATATGTAGCGGGTAATATTTACCACTTTCACATCCGTTAGATCTGTTAGCGTGCTGAGATGGCTAACTAGCAATAAAAACACCAGGTTTTAGTTTTGGAGTTACCTTTAGTTTAGAATCAGACATTTTATATCATCTTGGGACCTAGAACATTTGCATTTTACAGCAGTCTCTCCAATAATTGTCATATTTCCCTCTAAAATCACAAACATCAATGTAAAGGTGGTACTGAGAAAAAGTCAGAGGATCACCAAACAAAATTTCACAAAATTCTTAGAGGTATTTCTGAACCAAAGTGGCATTTGAACTGACCCACACCACAGTAGTATGACATAATAAATATCAATTACTAAAATGAATGTTTATTTTCAAAGTAACCTACACCTTTACCCATGTAGGAATGTCAAAATACTCATTAGGTCATCAAATATTTCAACAAATCAGCCTCTTGCCAAGTTTTGAAGACAGTATCTTCATAATAAAAGGTGCAAACATTGCATTTCAGTTCAGTGCATTTCCGGATGGTCACCACGAATACAAAAATGGGCGACCATCGCCAGTCTACAGTTTAACCACAGCACTTCTTGTTCTTGGGGGTTGTGCTTGGCTGAGCCAGGCTGGCTCTCCCTAACTGCAGTGCCAGTGGGGCAGCGCACTTAACTCCATCCCAGCCTTCTTGCAACTCTACCTCACCACTCAAAAGACCCTGATAGACCCGTCGAGTGAGAAGTTCAAAGCACTCCCTCACATTCTGGCCCGTCTTGGCGGAGGCCTCCACGTACGGCATCCCTAGCTGCACCGCCATTTTCTGAGCCTCTTCTCGACTCACCACCCTCTCTCCAAACTCATCTCGGTCACTCTTTTGGCCCACCAGGACGAACAGAACCTTGTGTGGTTGCACTCGCTCGCACATCTCAGCATGCCACTCCTTGATATGGTCAAAGGAGGCTTGGTTGGTCAGGTCAAACACTAGCAGTCCTCCAACTGAGTTGCGGTAATAAGAACGAGTCACTGACCTGAGACAAAGGAAACACATGGAAGAGAAAGAATGAGGGCACTCGCATTTCAACATATGACAAATCCAAACCCCTTACTGGGCAGGGCAGAGGTCAGAGTTTGCCTGCAACTCAATTCTTCTTCTAGTGAGTAAATAATCACCTGATTCTTTGCACTGTTTTGGTTTGAGTGCTTTTAGATAAGCAAAGAGACTAAGATTTTGTCTGTAAGTAATCGATAACCACTGTGTTTGTCATCCTAATCAGGAAGCTGTCAAGCAGCGTGTTCAGTAGTTCCCTGATGAGTCACAGAATGTTTAAACTACAGGAAAGACGGGAGAGAAGCCTCCCATCTGCCAGTTTGTCAAAACTTAACTCTGCAGTAGAATACTTCTTTAGGAAAACAACCAGATTTTTCTGGGCTTTTCGCTGACTCATGTGGGATTAGCAGGCAATTGATACCATGCAGAGAGGGGGTAAACATAAACAGGCACAGTTTGCAATTTTCCACGGTTCATTCAACTGGAGAACTGAAATAATGAATTTAGAGACAGAATGAGACAAGTTACCCCTAGTTCTTTCATTAAATATGCTGAGCATGGAGAATAATGCCTTTTCAAATATCTGAGTTTCCCACTTTAAGCGTTTCACATACTGCCTATCTTTAAATGGCGCACACCGATCTTGAGAGGGTGACAGGGTGTATACAGTGTTTTGCTGGAAGCAAACACTGATGAACTGATCTGGTGCGAATGGGATAAGCAGTGGTAGTTTATTTGAATAGCATATTTGCATGGATACTAGCTGTATCTTGAATATGCGTCATAAGAATGGCATTCTGTTTTTATGATACAATTTACTGTTGTAGTCAAAGTAATGCACTACAAGGCCTGATGCATAAATATGTCTCATGCACTTGTAGTATATCCAGTAATGTAAAGAATCCAAACATGAGAATGAACTATGACCACCGCCGATATAAATCCTGGATGAGTTTATCCTCACCTGAACCTCTCTTGTCCAGCTGTGTCCCAGAACTGCAGCTTAACACGGACCCCCTGCTCCACCTCCAGGAAGTGAACATAGAAGTCTACACCCACTGTCTGGTTGATGGACTCCAGGAACAAGTCTTCAGTGTAGCGCTTAAGCAGGGACGACTTGCCCACTGTGGAGTCCCCCAGCATGATGATCCTGAACTGGTACTGCCACAGCGTCAGGTCCATTGTTGGAGACAGCTTGTGGAGACACAGTGCTGTAAAGGGTAGGTCTTGAGAATAAGTGCAGCAATTTTGAACAAAGTTGAAAGTTTAAGTTAGGAGTGACTCAACAAGACAGCAGTGGACAGTCTGGGTGTCACCAAGAGGGATGGAGAAAGAGATGAAACCTATCAGTCCCACACCAGCTTCCCATCAGTTTGTCCCGTGTGTGCTGACGCTCCAAATGTTGAGTAACAGCTACAGCAGCCACTCCTTATTAATCTCACAATCAGCAAAGCAGTGTGTTCACAGTCATTCCTCACTCCAGCAGTACATTGTCACAGAAGCACAACTCTCAGTCTCATTCCTGTGGTGGCTCCTCAAATTCAATACAAAAGCAGGTGTGGAAAAATCTGTCCCATAAAGTAGATCCCAACACTGCTGTAGTTCGGATCCGAGTTGCTGCTACCATATGCATGAACATGAGTGTGCTGTGCAGGGGCGTGGACTTCTAAAGTTTGCCTGTTGATACTTGACAAAAGGAGGGGCAAGAGCACAAGGACACAGGGAGGGCTGTTGTGGAAAGGGAGGGCCAGATGTGTGAGAGAGGGCAACAGCTTATAAGGAAGCAGTAGTCGTCATTTATACTACAGCCACTGAAGGCTTTCGCTGTGCTGCCATTCCCAATATCTTACTACACGTCATTAACGTCATAGAAAATGAGTTTGAGTGTGAGCAACCGTTTTCATGTATTTTTATGGTCATGACTGCAGAGTGAGCACTGCTGCCAAAATAAGGGGAAGTTGATAACAATACAGCTTTACATCCCTGGGGATAGACCAGGAAAGGCTCAGGATATGCAATTCATTTTTCCACAATAGGTTTGCAGACAGTATAGTGTTATATTTACATTTTTCTATTTTAGTGATGACTACATGTCTGCAGGCTTATATTTAGAGATGACACCCTGGCTGCTTCAATAACATAGATAATTATTACAGTACAATCTATGGTTTGAATACACACAACATCTAAACATCAGTGAACACAGAGGTTTAATAAAAGACAGAACTTAAGCAAAGCAGAACTTACCATCATTTGCAGCTCAGCTGGAATAAAGGCCAAAGTGTCATGAGAAATAAAAATTTATTTATTCAGAATAAATGCACATATTCAAGCACATGCATCTGAACTTCATAAATATAAAAATATGTTTTTTCATACATTTGGGTCACGAACAGATTAACGAGTGCACTGGCAGAAATAATTTAACTATTCAGGCCAGCTTCACAACGCTCCATACAAAAATGTAACTTTGGAAGCTTGATGCTTACCATCTGCGGTTGACTGCATCTGACGCTTTGAGATCAAAGTTAGGTCTTCCTTTTGCGGTTTAATGGCACTGGTTTTAAATGCCAAGCTTGCTTTTCCAGTTAATACAGTTGACTCAGAGGCAACTTTAAGTTGGCTGCAACATTTTAGGAAGCTGTGGATCAGATATGACAATAAAAGGCAATGGAGTTCAAAACCGTCTGTGTTGATGTCAGCAGCTAAAAGGTCACAAAACAAAAAAAAAAGAAAAAAAAAGTCATGCAACCTGAGCCAGTGAGTTCGGTTTTAAGGTTTAAAAACTTATATAGACAAACTTGTGTTGGTAGAACAACTTGCATGCAGAAGTTAAAACCCAAAGTCCATGTGATATTGATTATTACTTAAAACAATTCACCTCTTTTTTTTTTTACAACAAAAAAAAAAAAAACCCTGGACATCCCACAGCCACAAA
>OMNW01003018.1:31975-54103 GCA_900303245.1 Selene dorsalis
CCACAGCCACAAAAGCGCAATTTCAATTATTTGAAACCAGACCAGTACTTTACATTTCTGTGTACTTCCCCTGAGTGAGTGCTATGATCTCTGCTGGAAATGAAAAATACATTAATCCATGAAATCAGATGGTAAGACAGACAATAACATTTCTCATTGGTAAAAGTATCAGTAATAGGTCAGTTTGTCATAACACAAAGTTCTGACAGTAAAAGTTACACACAACTGTACGGAGTCATTGTTTCTTATCAGTTTTTTCATGTTGAAATGGACTGATATGTAAGATGGCTGTCCCAACAAAAACTGGATTGCACAGTTCCCGACTCTCACCTTAGCCCTTTGTCGCTGCGCTTTCTCTACCTAATTCTCAAATACATTTTCCATTTCTTTACATTTTTACCCCAACACACAGATAAAGTACCCCCACCACTGCCCACTTTCTCTACAGGTTTGCCATGATTTCTAACAATTTCCATCTAAGCATTTTGTATTCTGTTTTTTACTTACTGCAGCAGCTGTGCTGAAGGCATTATTTATTCATGGTAAAAATGATTGACAAGACGTGCCATTTAGAGAAGAAAACCAGTTTAACATATAATTAGGTCTTAATATGCAAATTAAGGGCAGATTTTTTTTCTGGGCTTTGCATTTAACTGTACTAGTGAAACAAACACATGTGCACCACTACAAAGAGGGGAACCTCAGCTCCGAGATATCAGCTTCAGGAGAGCTGCTGCCACTGCGGTCGCTGTAAGTGTCCCTGCAATGATAAGAAACATAAAATAAGTATTATGGCCTCAACGCCTGACAGGGATTGCTTTCATTACAGTGCAGATGCAATATTGATGTTGCAGCATAAGCTGAAACACCCATGGGATTTTTTGATACAGTTTGACAACATAATAACACAGAGTTGCATAGATTATGACACCAAATTGAAATATTCATATAAATTACAATTCATGTTCATAATTCAACAAAATTTCAGCTAATTAAATAAAATATAATGCAAAAAATGCCCAAGGCATTGCCCAAATGAAGCAGCATGACATAGCAATAACAAGTATATTTGGAAGTAAAACAATGAAATGAAATGCTAATAACAGGAGAGTGGAGCAAGTTATCTTTTTAAACCTATGAATAGCTGGAGCATCACAGTATAGCAGTATCACATTTTCATTTCCACTAAATCAGCTTTTGGGTGATAGCGGTGCTGTGTCGGAGCTCACCGTGGAGAGAGGCGACAGCCCTTGGCCTGGTAGCTCTGGAGTTTTCCTGCAGCAGCCAGCAGGAGCCCAAAATATGGAGGGGAAGGTTTGATGGGTCTGGAGGTGAACTCAGGATGGTACTGCACTCCAACAAAGTAACTGTGTCCTGAAAAATAAAAGTAGACGTTCTAACTTCCTCTACATTAGTTCTCAAAAGCATGCAACTAGACACAGGGGTATATACCACAACAAAGAACAAAATATGATGTATGGATTATCAACAACATGTAGATGTTTTTCTTTTCTGTGTCACCTTTCACTTACCCTCCAACTCAATGATCTCCATCCTCTCTCCTTTCTCATCTTGACCAACAAAGTGGAGACCCTTTGCTTCCAAGTGGTGCTTCAGCTCAGGATTCACCTTAAACAACAAGGGACAACAAGTCAGGATAGGTTTTTGAGAAACAGATTATTTATGATATTTCAAGACTAGATCTGGAGCCAACTGTTTAATTGGGAGACTCAAGCTCCCACACTAATAATGTTCTGTAATAATCAAACTTTATTTTCATTTGTACCTCAAATCTGTGTCTGTGCCTCTCGTCAACATACTCATAGCCTCCGTACAGTTTTTCTGCAAGAATGAAATAGCAGCTGTCAGACACACGATAGCTGGAAAGTCTAAACAGGTCAACGGTCCACCATTTATCTCAGGACACCTACTCATTACGCTGTTGTTGGATTTGAAGATTGTCCGCCTTTTCCCCAACCTCATGGTCCCACCCATCTGCCCAGGGTTGTGCTCTGGCATGTCAATCACCTGCACAGATCAAATAAGGTGTTAAAACCATTCAGCTGTGATGATGTGATATGAGCGCTGAGAGAGAGAAAGGGGAAAAAAAAAAAAGACAACCTACCACAGGGTGTTGGGATTCAGGATTAAATTCTGTGGAGTTTGCGTCTGGAAAAAGATAAGCGAAATTGATCTAAGCTCGAAATCAACTTCGCAGTACGACTATGGTTGTTTCATCATTAAATTAGAAACCACAGGAATTAAACGTTTCTTGGCAGCGTGTCCAGATGAACTGTGCAATTACTCACCTTGCCATCCAAGAACATTGCGGGCAAACTCGCACACTGCCAGCTGCATGCCCAAACAGACCCCTGCACAAAACAAGACCAGCAGGATTCGTGCATAATGAGTGCTATTGTAAGGACTCATTAATAAAGAGAGGCGGAACAACATCCCCGCTGTGCAGAACACTTACATGGCTAACACTACTGTCTCTGCATTTGATTATACTGTGCCTATAAAAAGTATTCACATCTCTGTGGAGTTGGATTCATTATTTTACAACTTTTCAAAGTGGATGCAATTACGGTTTCTTTTTTAAACTAAACAGAAAAGCAAAAATGCTTTAATGTCAAAGTGAAAACAAATGGACTTAAATTACATCCAAATCTACACACAAAGCAAATGATTGCAGAAGTATTCGTCCCCCTCGCTGCTATTTCTCAGAGCCCTCTTTAGCGGACACTTTATCTTGGAGTCTATGACCAGAGTGGATCTGTAACAACCTTATACAACTGATTATTTTCTCCTTTGTTATGTGACTATCAAATACATCAGCATTGTTTTCATCATGTATAACTTTGGCATGTCAGCGCTGTCTGGCAGGTTGTGTGCAGATGTTCCTTCAACTTTTTACTTTTTCATCTTTGCACCAAAACACCCACGTAGCATGTTCCTGCCACACACCTGATGGGCCTTGAATATTATGCCACATTAGCATACCAACTCTTGCATAACATCAAGTGGTTCAATAATGCAATCAATAACGTGGTTTTTCCTTGCACTTGAGATAAATTCAAGAGGTTTGTTTTCATGTGCTGAATCAAAATTAACTGCGACTCAGTCTTGTAAAACAATAAAACATGACGGTTCAAAGCAAACAAATGCATTGTCAAAAGACACGTTAGTTGTCACTTTAATTCTTTCTGCAAACACTGGCATAGCAACAACACTGTGAAGCTGCATCATCAGTCACAAGATAGAAGGGAACAACCTCATGTCTGGTCTTTATCCGTTTATCTTTTGATATGCATCAAATCTGAACATAAAATAATGGGGAGGACAGATTTTATGAGAAGTAGTAGTTTCTCATCTCTTACCCAGGAATGGCTTATTCTGCTTCCTCGCCCAGCTGATAGCCAGCATCTTTCCCTCTGTCCCTCGCACACCAAACCCTCCTGGCACCAACACACCGCTGTAGGGAGGAAGAACAGAACGACGGCCTCAGTTCATCAAATATGATGATCAAGGGTTTTTATATGCTCATCTAGCACTTAGAAACACCTGCGCACCTGCTAATCCATGCAATGATCCACATCATATGGCAGCAGTACAATGCACAATATCATGCAGGTGCAGGTGAAGCTTCATTTAATGTTCACATCAAATATCTGAATGGAGGAAAAAATGATCTGTGATCTCTGACTGTTGGTTCCAGACAGGTTGGTTTGAGTGTTTCTGAACATGCTGATCCCCTGGGACACTGACACACAACAGTCGGTGGAGTTTTTACTCAGAGTGGTGGGAAAAACAAAAAACATCCAGCGAGTGACAGTTCCACAGATGGAAACAACTTCGATCGATAAGAGGTAAGAGGACACTGGTTCTGCTTCAATGTGACAGGAAGGCTACAGTAACTCAGACAAACACTTTTTTCATAGCTGTGGTAAGTGGAGAGGCATCTCAGAATACACAGCACATTGAACCTCGAGGCTCGAACACCAGGGACCACGCCAGATTCCACTTGTGTCGGCTACAAAAAGAAATCTGGGGCTGCGGTGGGCACAGGCCCACTAAACGGTTGACAGTTGAAGACTAGAGAAATGAAGCCTGGTCTCATGAATCAGGATTTCTGCTGAGGCAGCAGATGGTAGGGTCAGAATTTGGCATCAACAACCTGAATCCACAGACCCAACCTGCCTTGAGCCAAAAGTCCAGGCTGCTGCTGGTGGTGTAATAGTGTGGGGAATGTTTTCTGGCACACTTTGGGCCCCCTAATACCAATCAATCATGGTTTGAATTCCACAGGCTCTCTGAGTATTGTTGCCAACTACACACATCCCTTCACTATCACCATTTCCCATCTTCCAATGGTTACTTCCTGCATAAGAATGGCACGATGACAAAAAGTAAAAGTCATGTGAATCCGGTTATATCAACATGACTGTCAACTTAAATGATGTCCCACGTCACAGACCTGAAGTGAAAGGAACACCTCAGGGGTGGGGCAGAACAGGAGATTGGCAGCAAGAATGCGTCCCAAACATATCTGCAGAAATTACTTCATGCAATCATAACAACATGGACCAGGATCCGAGGGACGTTTCCAACATCTTGTGGAATCAATGCCACAACAGAAATGAGGCTGAAATGAGATCAGTGTGGTGTTCCTTAGAAAGTGGCTAGTGCATAAAGCCCTGCTCAGATAAACTAAAGACAGAGAGGGAGAATTGGATGTTAATAAACCATTACTGCGCATCTGAGGTAATGGTAGGAGATGCAACATGTACACAGCTCGTCACATTCACATTTTCACCTGTATTCACAGAGTTTCCTTGTCAGAATTATGCTGGAGAATTCATACACATAGATTTTCCTACTCAATCCTCTGGGCTGGCAGAGCTTTAAAACCTACTATACAACTGCTGAATGAGGTTGCTTTCAACATGTAATTTTCTTTTTTGAGATGCCATGTATTCAGAGGTGATAAATAGGTTCATTACAGTAGGATACTGTTTTTCAACAAGCTTCAACTAATGCATAAAACATCGTTAATGAAAGCATCTTCAAGTGCTGAAAATCAATAACTTGCAAGCCTCTCTTTGGGTACAAACATCTGCATGTCGGGGGCCGTGTCAAAAATTGATTTGAAACTCACAAATCTAAGTCTTTTTTCCCTTTTTTCTCTGAAGAAAAAACAAACAAAAAAACAATAATACAACATTATGCACCTCCATACAACACAGACATCCTCACTGAAGGTTTTATGGGGCTCCGGTCACCTCTAGCCAGGACATCACTCTGCTGCCATCATGTGGCATGTCAACAGCACTGGCTCAACACAGTGTACAACCTAACATTGTTAATTGTGGATTTTCAATATCATCCAAGCCCGCTGGCACGTGTGTTCTCCCGGGTTTATCTACTCACTTAGAGCTGCAGAGTTTTTGCCAGGCCTCGTGATATTTCACTGGCTCGTCCTGCAGCGTGGTATTCTCCAGGTCTGCAGAGTCGATGTACTGTATTAACAACAAACACAGCGTTTGGAAGGAGATCAGTCAACATCATGGCCAACAGACTGAAAAACTGTCAGGCATTATTCCAGTCCTGGACTACAAAGCACTGACGGTGGATCCAGAAATGAATATTCAGAACATAAAAGCAAGAAATGTTCCCATACCTTGACCTCTAGTTTGTGATTGATGGCGAGGGCCGAGTGCTCGAGGGCCTTGATGACTGAAGCGTAAGAGTCTGATAACTTGGTGTACTTCCCCACCAGGGCTATGGAAACGTGCTCCAGAAAACGATCAGATCTGACGGGAGAGGGAGATGATTCCCATAACTGACCTGCTGCATCACAGACTCATAATCACAGCCCTACAGCTACTCAGACAGTGTTCACTAGATCTCACCTCCACCTCCAGAGTGCTGCAGCACCTGAGAAACAGTTCACCTTTTGAAGTTCAATTTTGTTTGTTTTTCAAAACAAATGCTAAAGGAGACAAACCGTCTCTGTTGTTAAACTAACTGGTCCACTGCTGAAAAAGTAAACAATTTGTGCCCATATCCTCACTTTTCTTGAACAAGACATAAAATCAGGGGGAAAGCATCAGTGACTGAGACAAGCTCGCTCACCTATCGGCCATCTCCTTCCACTTTGTGAGCATCCTTCTGGGCCTCACTTCGACAGGCAGGTTCAGCCGCTCACAGAAGTAGCTCACAACGCCTTGGTCCGCCAGCAGCAGAGGCACTCTGTAGATTGAGGAGACGTCGTGGACACAGATCACCTGGAGAGAGTAGCAAAACATGTTATTTCAGTTTTAAATGACAACAGAGCTGAGCCATGTCAATGTTTAGACATTTTCTATTTCACAAGACAAATAAAGAATCGACTCCAGCTCACTGCCAACACTGCCATGGTTCAGGTGAGATGAAGGCTGCTTGACTGAGTTTGTTTTGCACCATTGCAGTTTTCCTCCTGTGCACTTGTTAACTGATGAATGACACAGACTGCTTACTTTGGAATAAGATCTTAACTTGTGACATATAATTGCCCATGAACAGGCTGCCTGGTGAACACCTTGCATCAATGTTGAACATGTGCTTTGATGTAGCTTTGAGATATTATATATCAAACCCTATTACATTACATTGCCACAACTCACCTGCCAGTGCCCAACACATTAACACATGAGAACAATTTTCTCAAATATTATTCAATTCTAATCAACACTAAGAAACAGCATAGTAGTATCCTGTGTGCCTGGAGTCTAGACTATTAACTAATGGTGACCGAGGCTTTGCTGTTGAGCCCCCAAACTGTGGAACAGCCTTCCTATTGAAATAAGACAGGCCAATTCCTTAGCGTCTTTTAAAACTCTTCTTAAAACTTTATTTTATCGACAAGCCTTTGTAAATGTTTGATGCATCTACTCTGTACTCTCCTTTTATGATCCCTGTTGTCTTTGTAACTTTGTTAAGAAAAGTGCTACATAAATAAAACATTTTTTTTATTATCATCATATCCTTCTTATACTGTTTACTTCTGTCAAACTAATCTCACTGTGGCACAGGTGCAGATGTAAGTGGATACAACAGGAACTGCCCTAGATCCTAGCTGGTGTTGGCAGCATGCTCCACACACAGAATTTCAAATGAGGTTTACTGGAGAAAAATCCTGGTACTTCACCTGTGTAGGCTCCACATGACAAAACATGGAGATCTTCTCCTTGACAGCCGTTTCTAAGGGTGTTGCACAGCGGCACATAATCTGAAAAAAATTCAATATATTTATGTTATACTGCAGGACCAAGGTACAATCTAAATGTTTCATATGCAGACATCATAGCTTAAGCTATTATTTGCTCATTTTAAACCATGTAGATGAAGAATTATTGATTTATATGCACATAAAGTGAAAGGTGGCATTGTGGTTTTATATCTGGAGCATAGGGGTGGGGAAAGACTAAGAACACATTGTAAATCTGACTCACCAAATCTGGAGACAAGCCCAGTCCTCTGAGCTCTCGGACACTGTTTTGGGTTGGTTTGGTTTTTTGCTCTCCCGTGGTATTGGGCTGAGGACGTAAAAGCAAATTACCCTTACTTTCATGGTGGTGGTTCTACTGTTCACTAGCTCCTATTTTTATTTCAAAAACCAGAACAAAACATTAACTACAGTAAAAAATAAAATAATAATAATAATAATGCTGATACTATATCCTGTCTGTGTTATTTGCTGATGTTTACATGATGTGTGTTCATCCGTCCACCTTACCTGTGGTATCAAGCTGACATGGATGTTGCAGAAGTTCTCTTTCTTCACCTTGAACTGGAACTGTCTGAAGGCCTCGATGAAGGGCATGCTCTCGATGTCCCCCACTGTGCCTCCCAGCTGTTGACACAAAACATCGGCTTAGACGGCACAACTTTGAACACACAGGTTGGTTTCTCAGCAGCTCACATGCTCTGTCAGAGAATTGTAAAGTGTTGAATTTCATCACACGCACTGAGCCCATTATGCTGTCAGGGCTGTTCTGATGCATGCCGCATGAAAAGAAAGGCTGTGGAGGCAGGGTTATAATTTAACGTGGTTTATGAGGATATGACCGTTTCAACTATAAATTTACAAGAGAAGAAATACTTTTACAGCACTACTGTCAAACCAACACTTGATTTACTCTACTACCGAGATGGTTTTTGTATTTGTTTTTATGACTACGTACACAATTCTCTGCTGTCCTTTTCTTCTTAATCAAGTGGATTATTTCAGTCTCTACTCAACAAATGAATTTTAAACTCCTCTATTTTTCAGTTTTTCAGAAATAATGTTTGTTTTTCTGCTTCACTGGCACATCCGATTGTGTAGGTTCGGCGGTTTCTCCCACTATTTGCAGAATGAGCCAATATTTTCTCTTGCTTGAGGCAAAACGCCTGATTTCATTTCTGATCGAAAAACTTCCTCCTTTCTTTCTAAACAGACAAGCAGAAAAATGCCCTGGTCAAAGCTTATTTGAGTGGCCCAAGGAGGTTGTTACAATACTCCACTTCTGACTGAACAGTGTGTTTTTGCACTGAATACAAGATGCCTAAAACAACTTACCTCAATAACACAAACTTGAGGCTCCACACCATCATCATCCACTGAGATCCTGGCTTGTTTCATGACCCACTCCTGGATGGCATCTGTGATGTGGGGTACCACTAAGAAAGCAGATACAAATAAATTTAATCAAAAAGTCGTGAAAAGTAAATGCATTGTGCAATGGAGTCTCTCTGTCCTAAGTATACATTAAAAACACAAATCCTCCATCAAGTCTATAAAGCAGATTTCCCTAATAACCTGCTTTTTATCAAAGTCTCCTTTCACCAGCAACAAGCTAAAGAGAGCAAGCTCTAACCTTGTACAGTTTTGCCCAGGTAGTCTCCCCTCCTCTCCTTGTTGATCACCGACTGGTAGATCTTTCCCGTGGTGAGGTTGTTGTCCTTGGTAAGACGGATGTCCAGGAAACGCTCATAGTTCCCCAAGTCCAGATCCACCTCCCCACCATCATCGAGAACGAATACTTCACCTGGACAGCACAGAAAATACACATTCTCACGCTGCATCATGTCAATTATAATAACTGCAGAACTCAGCAGAACATAGTAACAGACAATAAAAATACAACTGTGCTGAATGCACTCAATTTACCCACCATGCTCATATGGTGAAAAGGTGCCAGCATCGATATTGATATAGGGGTCGATTTTGATAGCTGTGACGTGAAGGCCGCAGGACTTCAGGATTGTTCCCACGCTGCTGGCGATGATACCCTTACCAATGCCAGATATGACACCGCCCGTGACAAGTATGTACTTCATATTGGCATTAGAAAGCTAAACACAAAAAACAAGACACATTTAAATAACCCTCAGAGACGGTGTGCACCACACCCAAGGCATTTTATAACCTGCTCAGCAACATGTATAAGGCAACAATTTGCTTTAGTCCCAGGATTAACCAAACTTCCAGCAGACTTTTATGTATCATTACTTCTCACTATATTCATTGTTTTCAAATTTTAACAATGTAACATAAAGCAACTCTGAACCTACAGCAGGGGCTATCATTATTATTATGATTATGATTATTAATGATAAGTTGGCAGCAGATAGAAAGGTCGGTGACTATGTTTCCAAGCTTGGAGGTGGAGCTACACCTTTGTTTACATCTGGATAACCGGCTGTGCTTCTACATTAACCGGATATATACGACGACAATGAAGCAGCACATTGGATAAAATCAAAAACTACAACACCTACAACGCAGACTGTGGTTAAAGTTGCTTATATTTTAAAATCACTGCAGTTTCAACTTTCACATTCATTCCCGCCAATATATCTCAGATATGAAATATGGATGGCGGGAAATGCAAGTGACACAATACGCGCGCAAATGTTCTGGTACTTCCGTTGAGTCTCCTGGATAATGTCAGTCCATGAATCTGACTGTCATGGTTAATAACAAAGAGAGGCTTCACTGAACGAAGCTGTAAAACTGGGGTGGTTGGAAAGTTTGATCTAGCTTAGTTTCCCGCCACTGGCAAATGACCAGCCTGTTCCTAACCCAGTTTTCCAATATAACATTAATATTAGCAGTGAGTATTAACACTTCATGGACAGGTTAATATATCCAGCCGGCTACAAACAGCAGTGCAGTCGATGAGCTAGCTAGCAACCACATGAGGACTGACTTCGCGGCATTCCTAGCCGCTGGGCGCCTATGTAGGACAAAATGTACAAGACTTAAATCCAGTTAAATCAAAGACAAACTTACT
Source organism: Selene dorsalis (assembly GCA_900303245.1). Lineage (NCBI taxonomy): Eukaryota > Metazoa > Chordata > Actinopteri > Carangiformes > Carangidae > Selene > Selene dorsalis. Next base: position 42,295 of record OMNW01003018.1, read on the forward strand.
GAACGGCTACAGAGAAACTGGCGTCCAAAGGAACGTAGAGAGAGGATGTCTTCTCTGTCACTTCAGGGAATTTTCTTCTATTGACAAAGCATCAGACTCCACGTTTCAGCCTCAGCAGCAGGACCACGTGTAGGAGAGTTTGACGGAGGCCACCCTTCGGTACTGGTACACTCTGTTTCCTTCCGTTTGGCTATTCCTAAGCTCTCGCATGCATTTCTTGCCCTGTTGTTTCCCTCCAAGGCAAACTCGTTCCGCCGCCCCCTTTAAACCCACCAATCAGGTGCATGGATTTAGGGTATGGTGGCTGAGAAGGTCTCCCTGCGAGACTGCACTCTGGGAGAAAAGTTTCACAATAATGCATTGTCGTCACCATGTGGCATCACATGTGCTGGCTGAATGAAGTATTTCAAGGTCAGTGCAAGTGTACATTTTTGCAATAAGGTGGGAATTAATCACAAATAAATAACCTCATTGAAACATTATGAATTAATCACATCCCGTCCTTGTACACCACGTTGACATATTTGCCAAGAATAGTGTTGCACATATCATCACATTTGCTCATCACTACATGTTTTTAGGTGACAGAAAGAAAATGCAGGGTTTTTTTTAAATAATAAATTCTAAATATATTAATCATTAATTCTAAAATAATCAAATTCTGTCGTTTGCTATTTTTCTGTTTGTTCCTCAAGCAATTTCACCACTAGATGGCATATGAGTTCTATGCAGTATTACTGCAAGACCCAGGCTACATTGAGCACTTCAAAGCACAGGATTATTTACAAGTAATGAATACTGTGAGTTCATGGCATACAGCATCAGATATAGCAACATTGAGTTTACTGACAGATACGTACAGCTACAGATTCGGTTTGGTCCAGTGAGGCACAGAAAATTAGAAGAGCACCCCTCAAAAATCCTGTTCACACAGTCACACTGTCTCTGGGATATTAAAGTTTTCCTTCATCTATTCACTGTCGCGCTGCTCCAGTTTTGCTATGGGTAATGAGAGTGGTGATTCTAATTCATTTCTGTCCATGATCTTGATCTAATTAAAGACCTCATCCCTGCCACCTCATTTTCATAAGCTGTTCCCTTCAATTACATCTGACAAGTGAGCACAGACACACATTAACCTCCAGCATGAAGAGGTACTGTGCTTCCCTCATCTCTCTGCAATCTTGAAATCACAGAGAGGGCAATTCAAAGGCAATTCCGCTTCTTTGAATTCACCTTTTTGAAAAACACATCACTGGATGGCAGTGTACAGCCACAACACTGTGTGTGTGTGTTTTGATACAACTAACAGCAGATTGCCACAAAATGCTGTGTTTTGCAATGTGTTTTGGTCATATGTCTGAGTGTGGCCAGAGTCAGCTGTCACAGCTCATCCCTCTTTGGTAATGATTATCTATAATCTGTAAGTGTTTATTTTTACCTTTCACAAAAAGTCAGTGAAGCCAAAGAGTCTGGAGAGATCTGAACACCGAATGAAACGTAACTCAAAATAACTCCAGGCTATAAGTCTTTCAGACGGAGGAAATGGACCTGACCTGATTTATCCAGCTAAATCATAATGGAGCTCATACAAAATTGATTGACTTTGCTACTATTAAAATGGACATAACATCATCTATAGCACTGCTGGCTTGTGACACTGGCAGTCTGATCAGCAATGCTGTGTGCTGAACATTTTGGGATTACTCACTTACTCACTTCCCAAGAGTGAGATAAGAAACCGCTGTGATGCCCAAGGGGTTTACCATAAAGTCACTTTACTCAGACACTGTTTTCCAAGAAAGAGTTACAGCTCATAAGTCTCTGCAAACCAAAACTTGTCATTGACATCTTTTTATATAAATAACTAAGCTGCAGCTAGGTCAGCTTTGGGGAGAGTCAAGTTAGCTGTTCTCTCCTGGCTCCACAGTCCTTATGCTAAGCAAAGCTACTCGCCTCCTGGCTCTTACTGAATATTCAACACACAGACATGACACTGATACTGATCTCCTCCTCTAAGTATAGACAGGAGAGCAAATGAAAGTATTTCCCAAACTGTTCCTTTCACATTAATTGAATACAACAGGCTCAATTTTCAAGACAATTGAAGTGGTCTGAAGTGTGTGGCTCAAACGCGACGTGGGCATGTCCATATCTTTTTTTTTTGCTATTTTAACAGTAGAAAAAACAGTCCATGTTCCAGACCTGTGGTTTAAAAGAGTTGCACTTAATCTCTTAATTCTTCATGGTAATGTTTTGGACATCAATAAACCAGATGCAGATGCTCGCACCTTGACGTATTGCTATTATAACGGCACAGTGTTTCATACAGAGTTAGATTCTGTTTGCAGTCGGCTGATTATATATTGTCGCTGACCTGTGAGTCTGGTCCTGGGTGCACAGATGAGTGCAAGTGTATTTGCTATTCAAACAACGTTGGTGCTGAATGGGAAACTGACAACTGCTTTGGTCTGAAAGAAGGAACTGAAAGAACTGAAAAAGAGATTTATTGCTAAAGGAGAAAAATTTGATGGCGTCACTTCATCAAATGTTAGAATTTTGCTGCATTTTCAAGTCATACATTGATGTACATTAAATATTTAGAACTGCTGGTTATTTAAAACAGGACATGGAATGATGTCACCTTACGCTGAAGGATATTGTGATGGGCATTTTCAGTGTTAGCTGTTGTTTTATAGACCAAATGTATCAATTGAGAAAACAATTAGTAGATTAACCAGCAATGAAAATAATAATGGCTTGCAACCCTGTCTTTATTTCTCTCATCTGACTCTTAAAAAAAATACAAATTTTACATTTCACTTACATTACAGATTATCAGGAGTGCAGATCAGAAGAAACAGGGCCACTGGCTAATGTTTCTGAATACCTGTGTGCCATGTACCACCCTCTATTGGAAATATATATTTGCACTGTGCTGATGTTTGAATAAAACAAAATGGTTCATAACAAAAAAAAAGAAAAAACACATCAATGCAAAAAGAGATGCCCACAAGCTAAAAGGAAGAATACACTTTAGTATAACAGGAACATAAAAAAAACACTCTCCAAAAATGAAATATCAGGTCATGTTGTAAGGGTGTAAGGTGAAGTTAAATGTTTTCTTAACTTCACCTTACACCCTGTGAAATGAGACAATAGCTACTAGAATCAGATGTCATGAACTTCTCCTCTCCTAGATCTCTGTGGAGAGGTCCACCTCCTCGCTCAAACAGGCACACAAAGAAACAGTAGCCCTCATCCCCCGCAGCCCATACCCATTATTTATGAATGTTAGTGGTGCCTTTCTCTGTCCTCTTGTAGTTTTGGAATGTGCAGGATCGATTTAAGAAGGGAACACAGATGGCTCTCAAGGCTCAATGCAGTACGCAACCACTCAGAGGAAAAGTGAGCTCTTGGGCAATTAGTGTCATTATGGCTGCTCATGTGCTTGTTGGGCTGGATAAACAGTGGCTGTGGTGGCAAAGGGTTAGGCATGTGGGTAGCATGGATAATGATGATCGGTGTAGTCGTGCAGCACAGCCAAAACACACACTTTACGACTGTAACCAGGTATATCAGACAAAGCATTCAAAGCAAAACAGGTGTTGTAGTGTAGGGCCTCGGTTATCAATATTTATCTGTTTTTTTAAAAGGTTAACTGGTTATTCTTGAATTTGGCTTCCTGTCAGTCACTGAAATTTGATAGCATTACAGATATAACAGAAAATTTACATGTTCTTAAATTACACCCACACATACCCTCCATGACAGCTACAGTGTCACACATGTGGCAATGAGGTTAGGTGCAGTTGTAAACAGGAGCCTAAGGCGAACAATAGTCTCTCTGAGATATTTAGTTCATAGACCTCTGGGGGAAACCCACACGCTGAGTTTGTTGTCATTGTCTTAAACCTAGTTAATACTGTTTACGCCATGTGCATACACGTGAGTGCGCGCGCCTGCGTCGGAGTGTGACACCTACCATTCTCGTCTTATTGCCCAAGCCAAGTTATTGAGAAAACAAATGTCAGTTGAAGGGCGTTGTCTGTTTGGTGTCTGCACTCAGTGTTAGTCTTTCCTCCCGCTACTTGGAGCAAATCTAATTTGATTATGAGCACCAGTGAAGAAAGGCATTGAGGGAGAGTTTATTGTATAACATGGGGCCAAGGATGACAATAGAGAGATGAGAGAGAGTAAAATGGAGAAAAACAGAGAGTGAGTGATCTTGTATGTGTGTGTGTGTATGAGAGAGAGAGAGAGAGAGAGAGAGAGAGAGAGGATCACTGAGATAGAGAAAGAGAGAGAGACTCTTCCCATTGGGGATGAGACTCTGGATCAGTGCCTGGTATGCCACTGAACTGTCATCTGTGGGCTGCCCTTGCACACGTATGGAGGCCGGCATATCTCATGATGCTCAACTATTATCATAACCCAACTCATGTGGCTTGCTGCTCTCTCCTGCCTATCTCCATTCTGGCCTCCCCCCTTGACCTCCCTGCTCCTGCACTTTCCCCTCTACTCTGTCCTTCCCTTCTCCTTTATTCCCATAACCCTCTCCCCCTCCTCACCCTGATCTCACTCTCTCTTCCTTTTAGCTAGCCAAAGAACAGCTAGATGCTGGGCCTTTGCCATCTTCATGAAAACAGACGACAGTGTTTTGTTTTTTTTCCCTCCCCACACTGCCGCAGACCCCCCCCCCAGGAGAGGTCTGTCTGCCTAAGAGGAGAGGGGGAAATGGGAAGGATTGATTAATTTAAAACGCATGCTCTCCTCTTTTTTCTCCGCTGAGCCCCCCTTCAGGAGGACATGCCTGCTCAATAGAGAGATTGGGAGGAGGATCATGGGAGCTCATTCATCAAGCCGCGTATTCCATTATAAATAATGTGTGCAATGTGCAAACAAGCCTTGGTACTTAGAGTTGTGGCCTTTGACCGGCTCTGCTATTATATGTTCTGTGAAAAGTTTTTTAATGGTGGAAGGGTGATGAGATCGATATGTTAAAGCCAGGCCAGACAGACAGGGATTCTTTTGTTGTTCTTATAATGAAACGACAGCTCCGTATGTTACATACTCACTGTTAACATAAGGAAGCCATGAAAAGATGCTTGTCACACACTTGATTTAATGGAAAAGAAGATAACCCTATTCAGTAGTGATTTTTTTTCAGTTTTTTTTTTTTTTATTAATCAAAACACAATGACAGGTAATTTCCCTTCTCCATCTTCAATTAGTATCATATTCAGTGTTGAGCCCTAAAATAACTGAAGTGGCATTCACGATGCCCTGGACACAAGTATTCAGTCTGATAACAAGATCATACCAGAGATAAGAAAAGATGCACCCTGATGCCTTGTGACCATGTGCATTAGCACTTCTAGACCACATGTCATTCTCAAGTCAGATGTTAGGCTGGGGTGAACAAGCAGTCCTTTTATCACTAACTCAGTTATTCAATTATTTCAACCTCTTCATGCGTTGAAGACTGTTCAGCTCGCTCACATCACTTTAGCTAGAGAGGTGTGACTGGCTGCTGATGCTTCAGATGCAAACAAGTTTAAAATAGCTCATAACCAGTCATTTTTTGTGGTGTTTAGGTGACCCCACCCCTTCCCCCCCAGGGTAGTGTACATCTTTTTTTATCAATGACCATAGGCATTTCCATTCCAGTTGGTAAAACCTTTCATTTCAAGGACACAGATATTTTATTTGAAGATTTTTTGGCTACCATTTCACCATCACACCTCCCACTGCTTCAGTGCAGTGAGAGATGTTGGTGTAAGTATTAAGTACAAAGTGTATTCAACAAGGCAAGGAGCAAAAAGATCAGGTAAAGAAGTGCACGGGGAGTGCATGTAAGTGTTAGTTAGGTGTGTTCGTACGTTAGAGGTGTTAGGAGGGAAGCTGCACTCAGAAGATATGAGTCTCCAGGAGATTCTTCAAGAGATTGTGTCTGAGACAAAGCAGCATTAGTTTTTTATTTGAAGTTTTGTGTCTAGTGACATGAATATTATTAGTTCAGTATTTGGTCTCCTTCTAGCTTCTACTTTCCTCCAACCCCTGAGAGATGCACATGACATCTTGAGCTGAAAATGCTTCACTATGGTTATTTAGATTGTTGCTAGCTTTGTCTGTTTGTTGTTTGATACCAAAGAACTGTGACACTTATTAACATATCTAAGTTGTGGGCTACAAAACCTAAACAAAATGGTTTAAAACAAACAGAAGAAAAACCTCCAGACCTCCAGTATTGGGTGGTAACTCTGTTGTTTCTTCACTACAAACATCTATTTTGTCAACTGGTCTGTCTCCATTCATGTCTCATATCCCATGTGCGCTTGCCAGTGCATTACATCCACAAAGGAGCTACAGTATTTTACAATGAAGTGCACTATTTTGGTCTCCTTATCAATAGAGGATCTGTCTCTGTCAGTATCTCAGCACCCCTGCATGGTCTGCACGAAGGAGTGTAAGGACAATGGACGACTTGATTGGAGGACATCTCTGTTTGGATCACATGTACGGAAGAATGCAGGACCGTGACCCAGCCTGAACCAATGCAGTTTGGCCCTTATGGACTATGAACTATTTGGTACAAGTCTGGCCATGTAACGCTGATTTGCCACAGAGAGCAAAGGTTCATCAAGGTCCACCATGAGACTGTGCTTCAAAGACATGTGTGGGTCATTCTAGGTGAAAACACTGAATGTACCAGTTGTTGTCCATAGTGCATGAAGCATCAGAGACAAAAAGCCATTGACCAACAAATATTTTTCTGTCTCTCTCTTACTTCTCTGTGCCACTTTTCCTCTGCACTTCCAGAAGTTAGATTTTTTCCATGTAATGTGCACTATAAACAGTACCTGTTCAGTATGTTTTATTCTCTTCAATCTAACACAAAGCACACTAGACTAGATTCCAATCTCTTGTAACTGTGTGCATAGTAAACAAGATCTTAACTGCACACACTGCCTCCTTATCTCTGGTCAGTGTTTATCAAGGACTCCTCAGTGCTTGTGCTGAGGCTGGGGTTAAATCTGCAAAGAAATAATCCACTTAAGATTGTTGACTCTCAGGCATCGTGATAGCTCAGCAGGTGCTCGTGAGTTTGAATCTGACTCATGACTTTTGCGCCGTCCCTCCCTCTCCCCTCTTTGCTCTCTAGCTTCGTTGTAGTCCATCTAGTGAAGCGTGGCTGCCGTAAAAATAATCATTAAGGAAAGATTATCTCCCTCTCACCTCTCTCTCAATCTCCCTAAATCTCTCATTGAGTTTGGAATGCACCAGTGCAATCACCCCCACTGAGAATAACACTCATGTTGGGTAATTTTGTCTTACATAAGGGAGAGTATTGCACACAACAAGACATGTAAAAACAACATCAGGCAAGGCCAGGGGGAGAGAATGCAGTCCTCAGCTATTTGTAATGGAGAACAGGGGAGGGGCAGAGGGGTGGAAGATGGATGTGATTTCACATTAATTGTGTGGGTTCACAAGAGTGTGCGTTTTGTATGCGTGTATGTGTGCGTCCACATGGGGTGGGAGGTGTTAGTGGAATTTCTGAGAGCTATGCTGATTTTACAGGCACAGCAGGGATGGAGTGTGTGTGTGTGTGTGTTTCAAAGTGTGCATATGAAAGTCAGCATGGATGCATGTGTGAATATGTGCCTGCATGTGTAGTTGGGAACATGTGATTATCTGGCTGCACGTATGTGTATTTAAATGAGCTGCTGTGCATGTGTGTGTGCGAGTGTGTTATGTAGGCCTCCACACTTGGCTGGGGGTAGCGACTGGAATCTTCATGGTGTGATGTTAAATTTGCAGAGTCTGTAGAGTCAGAAACAGGCCAGTGATTCTTCCACAAGTCAGTCGCTGTGCAACAGTGTTATTGTGGCTACAAAGAACAACAAGCCATGCAGGTAGTTAAATTCACGTTAATAGTATTTGCTTTTTTTAAATGCTTTTAATCACTAAATAAAATTGGCATGTCACATGAAACCTGGTTTTCTTTTAGGTAATTTTTACACATTCACTCTGCACTTTGACAGCACACACTACCTGCTGTAGTTTCTTGCACTTTTTTCTGTATGACATATTCTGTGTGTCCATGACAAGACTGATTTGTGTTGCATTGAGAGTTGGTCAAGATCAAACAGTGCCACAAAGTAACTTAAAGGAAGCATATTCGGCTGTTGCATATTTTAGAACATCTTTACAGTGTTATAATGTCATATGTCCATGCTGAACCTCTGCAAAGTTGCACAACATGAGCTATAGGGGTCCTTCTGTAATCCACCAACGAGATTTCGCATGGCTTCCAGTCTCTTTGAATCTATGCTCTGAATACTCAGTAACGAGATCTGTGCGAGATTTGCAGAAAACCTAACATCAGGTTTTACTGTCCAATTAGGACAAACACCCAAACTGCAAGGGAACTGCGCAAAACATGCCCACAACGCCGCCCCATGCAACCGCCATCTATAGCTACAGAAAATCGCAACTGTTTTCCTTCCCCAAAAAAGAGGAAACCATAGGTCAGACAGGTTTGTAAATCAGACTACATACATGTCTGATTTTAACAATGCAAGGTAAACAAGCACATGTGGGCCTAAAACAAAGCGTTTCAGGAGTGGCTGCATATCGGGTGGCTGCATATCGGTTGAAATTTTTCTTGACATCCGTACGAGACAGCTAAGGAGTTTTTGGAGCTGAAAATCATGCAGAAGTACTTTGTGGGTGTCCAAAACTGACACAATGGTAAGCAAAAGCAGTAAAATATGCATCGTATGTCTCCTTTAAGTAAGTGATGCATGTGCAGCATTGTCTGAAAGAATAAGCACAGCCTTGAAATCCATCAGGCTTAAATGAAATTCTTGGTGCAGGATAGAGCAGAGCAGCACAACACACAGGATCTACTCCTGGTGAGACATAGGAAAAGCTCAGCCTGGAGACACCACACAGAGCCCAAAACGTCAAAGAGCTAAGCTCTGATTGGATTCACAAAGCAGCATGCAGAAGCACAGCAGCTGTCTTTCCTGCTCTGAGTAAGAGGTCAACCACATCCTACACAAAACTCTGAGTGACCCCAATAGAGCACTGTCCTTTTGGACATAACATCTCCCACAGTGGAGTTTAACATCAGAGAGCCCAGTTGGAAGAAAGTCCAGGGGGTGGTAACTGTAGCCAGAGCTATCTCAGTGTGGACAAGACGTTTTTCCTCAGTCTTCTATCCAGAGGAACGACAGACTTCCTCCTACAGAGTGCCTATAGTGAAACCTTGGACCAGAAATACCATGAGTTCCAGGGTGTCTACAAAACACCAGCCGCCCAGCTGATCAGGGAGGAACACAAAAGGAGCCCTACTGACCTTAGATAAAGATAATCTTTAAATGGAAAGTAAAAATGGGAAGATCTCTTCACACAGCAACAGCTTACTCATTCCAGTTCCCCTGTGTATATTTTGTGAGCAGCTTCAGTGTTTCATTTACACTTGCTAGATGTTCACCAGCAAGTAACTCACTCTAAGCTGTCTTTGCCCCCCTCTGTGTGTCCCCATTTCCTGTCTCTCTACAGCTGTCCTGTCAATTAAAGGCCTAAAAGCCAGAAAAAATACTTTGAAAAAAGGTGGGTTTTGATTAACCTATCCTCATGCAGAGAAGGCAGAAATGGGGGGACACAATCTAAAAACACAGAGCTCTGTAGTTAACCCCTTAACACCCACTGCCCCATCCAGGGTCTGCTGGGCCCGGCGTTAAGCAACACAGCCCACAGGCCAGTGGGTGTTAAGGGGTTAATAATGGATGTGACATCCCCACCCATGTTAAAGTGATAGCTTGAGAGATGGAATGGCCCTTTAAATGCCAAGTGGTGAGATTTCTCATAATTGGTTTGCAACATTATGATTTTGTATGAGAAATACAGTGAAGTTGTACAGCAGCTCATAGCTTATTTACAAAGCCTCATCTGGACCTTAAACGCTAGTGTAGCAAACTCTCATGCTTCAAGCTGGATCAGACACAAACATCACTATAGCTCGGTTGACCCACATAGTTTCGACCCCGTAAACACTGAATTTGACACACTTTTATACCTTGACACCTCTGGCACTGGCATGGAAGAGATTCTGTTTTTCTAACACCCATAAAAAAGCAACTCTGGACTCTAAACAGTGCTGCTCCACTGAGCTTCAGGAAACATGGAGTCATTCCTGGAAATTGAATTTATAAACTAAACTTCCCTGTTATTTTTTTTTCACAAAACTGAAATCAACCCATTAAAGTTTGGCCTGCTTTAACTAACAATTAGTGCTCTTCTGCTTCTATAGTTTAGTTTTACTTCAGTTTTGCAACTGCCAGTTCCACGCTTTACTTTCTTGATTTCAAACTGCAGTCTTGTTCTTTTGGATCCCATCCATCCAACTGAGCACAGTGTAATATTTCAAACTTGGCATAACCTGTCAGCACTTACTTTAAATCTAACCAGCTGTCTCATGAGATGATTGCGACAAAGTTTCAGCCCTGCTCCCTAAGAAATTCGGAAAGCCAATTACAATTGATCAAGTTCTCAGTCTGCTGCTTTTCTTCCATGCTGTCCATTTTTCCTTTTTTTTCCACCTAATGCTCATTTGTCCTTTTTTTCACCCACTGTTTCTCTCTATCTCCAGACCAGAGGTGGCTCAGTATGCCCAGCCCAGCATGCATAATCCACAACACTGACCTGAATTCCCCTCTTTTTCCTTTGCTTCCTCTGCATCACTGTTCCTCTGTCACTGCCACCCCACCCCTTAATTTCCTCTCTCTGTGTCTCTCTCTCTATCTTTCTGTCCTCCCTCCAGCTGTCCTTCTCCTCAGACTGAACTCAACACATAAAGTGCTTCTGCCACCTTCTCGAGCTGCCTCTTGTCTAATCACCATATTCCAAGCTCCTCACCTATTTATCAGGATTTCACTTGGTGAAAACACTTGTATGCAGGGTGGGTGTTTCCAAGGTTACCACAGAGGCACTAAATAACTGTGACAGCTGTGGCTGGGGACTCCAGTCAAGCAAAAACAATATTACCATAGATAGAGAGTACTAGTAAACAATGACACTTATTCCCTCTGCTCTAAACACAAACAAATTGGTCTTGTGATTTCAAACAGACGCAGACATTAACCTGATCCCTTTGACAGGTTAAAGCTTGTGTGCGCAGTAACAGGAGGTTGGTAGATTATTAGATAGTCTAAATAAATTGCACCATGGCATGGTTTCTGAAATGCAAGCCAGTGACAGCCAATGCCAGCTCTTTAGGAAGAGACCCAAAACATAGTCATAGCTAACAGCGCTACAAATCTGTGATTATATTACATCCACTTTGCTGAGTGGTTAGAGGCAGCGGAGAATGCCTGGATTGTAATCTCCATAGTCGTGTGTCTGTGGCCATCTGTGCCGCAGTGTTAGTGTGTGTGTCTAGTGGTCTGCGTGACGTCTGTTCTGTGCCCGTGTGGCTGGTGCTGCATTCATCTTTCAGTCACCCAAAAGCAGATGTCACCAGGACGATGGGGAGCGGCAGATTGCTGTGGCGACCGACCGGTGGCAGGTTGAAGGTGTCTCCGCCCCACAGTGCCCAGCAGATGGAAGCTGAGGTCATTATCTGCTGCTCTGTTCATCTCCTTACCCCCCACACCCTCATGCCCTCTCTCTCTCTCTCTCTCTCTCCCTGCATCACTGTGCTGCAAAGTGGTATCAGATCAGTTACTCTGTGATTGGCATTGAATGTAAACCTGTTATGAAGTGCTTTGCATCATGCAAACACATTAGGCAACTTAAA
>OMNW01003018.1:54123-69184 GCA_900303245.1 Selene dorsalis
TCTCCCCCCCCCCCCCACTCCCTCTCTCTCTCTCTCTCTCTCTCTCTCTCTCTCTCTCTCTCTCTCTCCCTGCATCACTGTGCTGCAAAGTGGTATCAGATCAGTTACTCTGTGATTGGCATTGAATGTAAACCTGTTATGAAGTGCTTTGCATCATGCAAACACATTAGGCAACTTAAACTGTTTGTTTTGCCGTCAATTAAAACTCATTGTTACGGTCTTCTCAGTGGATGTGATAAATGTTTCCTTGTTTACAGAGTCCCAGCTTCACAACCCTGACACCAGTGATGGAAAATATTCACAGAGGCACAGCAGTGTTCTTTGCCCTCAATTGTGGAGCGACTTCTTTTCTCATAAACAGCAAAACTAAAGAAAAAAAACAGCGATAAATGGCCATTCAGAACAAATAAACCAAGTCCACAACTACAGGCAGAAAGTAGGGCAGCCTGGAAAGAAGCACTCTGCCACAGCAGGCAGCAATTCCTGGTTTATTATGCTGCCAGAGTCCTTCTATAATAAGCTGTGCGGGCAGTATGGAGGACAGGGGTAAATCCATGTTTACATGCTTTGTGTCATGTCCTTTCTGTGTGCCGTGCTTTCGGACAGCTGTCAGTAACACAGGGTTTTCCTGACCACTGCAGCATGGAATGGGTATCTAGGAAGCTAGGAGTGTCAGCAATTATCCCCCAAACTGCCGCAGGCTACAATATATTGAGCAAATTTCACTTCCTGTGTGCCTATACTGCTCCCTCTGTTTGCCAGCTCTCTACTGTTGGTTTTCTCCTCTCTTACAAATATGAGACACAAGCTCCAGATGTGTGATGTTGTGCATTATTGAGGCCGTGGAGTATTTTGTTTGTGTTAGAGCAATGATGTTTGCAGCTCTGGCGTCTGTCCAAATGTTCAAAGTTATTCTTGTTTGTTTGCTCTCTTGGTTAAAGCAGCAGTGTAACTACTTAACAACATATGGGCAGCTTCTCCTGCAAGTGAGTTGGAAGTGTCGGTTGTTTTACAGCCATGCGCACATGTGGCTCACAGACATGCTAAACACCAGCTCACTGGGGTGTTGCTGTCTGGCCATAAGCTTCATTTTATAGAGCTACTGAAATGATCAAAGGTTAGGCTTGTATAAGATGGTTTTCCATACAGGTCATTTTCCACTTGTTTTGCCCACCTTTTTTTAATAGTTGTGTCTCTATTCCTTTTTTGCTGTAGTTGTACATATGCACAAACCCTGTGACGCCAATTGTCACAGATTAAACCACTTCCATTCAGAATCCACTTAATTTAGCATCTGCTTGAAGGCAAAGACACAAATAATTAATTTTCTTTATATATTTGTAAACAAATTTGGGCAACAAGGGGTTAAATGAATGTGAAATTAATTTAAACAAACATGCAAATTGCTCAGACCAAGTATTGCAACATTTATTGCATTTTCCCCATGTCAGTATTCTCCTGTTAAATAAATGAACAGATAACGGTATTGTTTGGCTCAGTATCACATACTGAGCTACAGTGGGGGTTTGCAGAGTTTACATGTTGGACTCCATGTTTCCCGTGACTGCCCACATATCGTCTGTAAATAATTCTATTAGGGTGGAAACTGTTTGGTGTCCAGACGGAAGCTCAATCATTAACATAATTCCAGACTGTGAGGCACACTTCAGTCTGTGGTGAGGCTGCGTGTGTCCCCCCCCTCCCCCACCAGGGGTGCATCTCAGGGAACCGTTTTTGGCCCCTGTAGCATTTTAGTGAGTAATCGTAGGGTTTTTGGAGCTCTCAGTCCCCCATTTACATGTCAAAACCTCCCCAGGCTCTGGATGTAAGGGACCCAATTTGGAATGACAAAGCTCGGCAAGAGACAGCTGATCCACAAAGGAGGCCTGGTTAAGTTCTTCCTCCCAGTCACCAGCTGCTCCACTGACCCATAGTACCTCTATTCAGCAAACACACAGGAGAGAGAGAGTGCTGCCACGCGCACTCGCATGTATCTGTGGAGAGACTGAGAATGGCACTGTATCAGTCATCTATTATTTGCTTCATTATGAAGACATACTGCTGAAACACTGTAGCTACCGTCTCAGGATAGTGTATCTGTCCTCCATATACATGGACACAGATGTACAGGCTGGTTTTAAATCTTCAACACCATAGAATGGATTTGGAAGACTGCTTGTTGATTTGTTTTTTTGGCCTCAAATATCAAAATACTTCTACTGCAAAAACAGGTCACACAAACAAACCTTCAGTGGCTGTGTCTGTGTGGTGCCAGTGACATTCCAGTCCAATCCAGACTCCTTGTTCCAACAGCTTTATTTATTAGTTTCACTTTATTTTTGGGAGAAACAAAGCGAGGGACATCAGGTGAATTGAACAATCAGTGAGTTTTAACACGGCCCCTGTGTGTGGAGCATCTGTCACATGGAACGCCACTCTATTTGTGTCTTACTCTTTGGACACAAAGTGGCTTAGGGATTTGTCACCTCCCTCGCTGCATTGTGCACTGGAATGACAGGATACTGGCTGGAACTTGTAGGTCACACCCAGAATGTTTTTTCTTGGATTTGAGCTCGACATCCAAATGGAAACACGTTGCTCCAACACCCACACTAGCACTTGCGCACCTGACCTCAAAGAACTGCATGAAAAAATACACGGGCGTGAGTTTTGTAAAACAGCAATGACAGGAGGAGATAACCGGAGGATCAGGCCCACATGGTAAGCTATGGCCAGCTCCTGTTCATGTGAGGGAAGAGATTACATAAGTAGATTTAAACCAGCGAAAAGGGGGACATGTTTCATTAGTGTCACTGGTGCCAGATCTATATTTGGAGCGTGAGCCCACAGAAACAGACGTGCAAGGATGAAAATAGCCCTTAATAGCCCAGTTTGGGAGCTTTATTCCATTCCAATCTCCTGCCACAAGGATAGTGACAGACGGAGCACACTCCGCAGAGAGCAGCTCTATTCACCCAATCACAGCGCTCCCTCGGGCGGGGAAGGAAGGAGGAGAGTGTGGGAAAAAGGAGAGGGGTGGAGGAATGGGGGATGGAGACACAGAAGGACAAGATGTGGCGACAAGAATGAGCTTGGAGCTGAGTTTGTTGTTTGAAAAGCCATTTAGACATGATCCCACAAAAGAGCTGATTACCTCTGCACCGGGGCTCTTCAAGAATCGACTGCTTTACCCTCTAATATACAAGGGGATGACATTGCTGCACCTTTTTAAACTTAACATAATTTGCATGTTTACAGCTAAGACTGCAACAACTTGATTTCATAGTCTGTAACTTTTTATAGAAAACTGTTCTTTGCATGTGTATTATTTTTTAAGAAATCTGCTTGCATCTCTCTCATGTCCAGAAAAGTGAAACTCTAACAGTCTAGAAGTGGGCTCAGAGAGAAGGGCAGACAATCACAGTCAATGCTGCTGCAGATGTGAGGGGGGCTGGGAAGGAGTGGGTGGTAGAAACCCAATCTCCTCATATTGGGTGCCCATTGCCCCTAGAGAGAGAGCAAAAAACAAGAGGCCCAGCTGTCCTTAACAATGGACCTGCCCCTCACCAGCCAGGACTCAAAAGGCCTCATTCAGTCCCCAGGCTCTCCAGACTGCTTCCAGGGACACTAGCCAGAACATGCTTGGATTCAAAGCCGACATGTCTGTATCTGTTCTAAACAGGTTGGCGTGTTTGTGGATGATTGGATGCATACATGTTCAAGCATGTATGAGCATATTATTAGAAAAACTAAGATTTAAAGAATACAGTGGTGTAATTTTGTGTGTGCGTGTGTGTGCGTGTGTGTGTGTGTGTGTTCGCAGGGTTTTTTTTGTTTGTGTTAAAAGAACACTCTATTATAATTACATTTAATTAAAAATATTATATAATTACATTAACACCTACTACTATTTACTATTTGCAACCTGACCCTTGCTGATGGGCCTTTTCTAGTTTTAGTAGTGCTTGTATTTTATTCTTAGAAAAGAATGAAGAAAACATTTGTGTGATTGTCTGATTTGGTCTCATCAGTCACAACATATCCTTTCCCTTGTCACAATCAAGTCATGGAAACATCCATGAAGAAAACAAATAATAATAATAATGATAAGAGTTTATTTGTATAGAACATTTTTTACAGACAAAAGTCACAAAGTGCTTTACCCAGAAAGAGGCTTTACACAGCATCATTATAACATCCTCATCAAATCTTTTAAACTGATATTATTGACTTATCTAGATTTAAAAGCTTGACCAGGGAAGGAGGCTTCAAAACTAACAGTTTTTTTTCTGTATGGTCCCTTTTAATTAACAAATAAATAAAAAAAAACCTTTCTGGTCTACACTCCTTTCCTCCACCTGTCCCTTCTACTCTGATCCAATTAATGATCCATGTAATACAACATTTCCTAGAACGTCTTTCCTGTAAAAAAAAAAAAAAAAAAATCAATATATCTTTGAGTGAGAGTGCTGTGACAGGTTCTACTGGCTGGTTAGTGTTTGTACACAGAGGTGGACCAGTAGAATCACTGGTTTGCTTGGCTGAACGTCCTGTTGGACCACTATCTCTCGCTGATATTTCAACCTGCGGTACTGGCTGCACAGCATATTAGTCTAGTCACCACCCCAACAGTGGCAGCCAGCTGACTGTCAGATGTCTTAATTAAGGATCCAAAGCTGATTATATACCACCCTTCCAGCGACATTTAATACAAAAATGGGGTTGCAAGGGAAATGAGTGACTACTAAAATGATATTCATTTGACTGATCTGGCTTTAAAAAAATAATTGTTTGGAGTATACCTTCACAGTTTCCTTGTACTTAATACAATACAAACAAATGTAGCATCCCCCCCTCCACTCCCGTTAAAACCTCCACCTTGTCATTTTTATACTTCGGTTTGTGTATAAACTAAACAAACAAAATACAAGATATTCATTTGTGAGCTATAGAGGGTGTTATTCTCAGTTCTGGAAAAAGCCTGAGAAGCTTTTGCCCATTATTTTTCTAAATAATCATCTCATGGCTCCAGCCTCATAATGCACTGTCACAAGTGTGGTATAAGTCTTCTTGAGTGTTTACAGTCAGTGCACTTTCCAAATTTACATCTGCCATAAAAGTGTGGGTTTTTGTCTGACAAAATACCCTTTCCTTCACACACTGACAATATGGCAAATGACCTGCACTGCATTTATTCTCATCTCTTTGACTATAATTACTCAGAGATTTACCAGAACTTGTATGAGGTCTTTTGAGCATAACCTTGCTTGGAGACACCAGATACCATGTGTAGCGTCTTCAGTGTAATACACATTCCAGCTGTACACAATGAGACAGGTCAGGCCAGGTTTGGACAAATGAGATTTCAGTGCAGATTGGGTTTGGTGGCATAGGCCTTTTGTTGGTCCTTTACAAGGTGCATTTATCAACTCTGCTCTGCAGTGAAGTAAACACAACACTAGGGCTTTGTGGCATCTTTTAGAGGACAAAGTGTAAACAGACCTTTCACCTTCTATGCAAGGTGGAACTGAACCACAAACACTGCAGCTACAGAAGCACATTTAAAAAAACACAAGCTGCCAACTGAAGCGTCTTACTTTGAGTATCTGAGGCTAAAATGCACTAAGATGCAGTGGATCCATTTTACTAGTTGGCACAGCAGCTCACGCTTTCTCCCCTGTGTCTGTGTCTGTACTCTTTAAGTGCATGAGATGACATTGCTCATTACAGCTGTGTTTGTGTGTGTTTGTGTGTATGTGTATCCTTCGTGAACAAAAGGGTCAACTCAAGTGGGAAAGTGTAAAAAGAGTCTATAATGTGTTAAAAAGGTTTTACCTAATGCATGCTTGCTAATTTTGGTGTCTGAATCTGATCTGCTAGAAACCCACAGCAGTCCCACCCATCCCAACCCAGGCTCAATGAAGGCCATATGTTGCAATATTTTTTATTTATTTATTTTTTTTGCAGAATGACACACGTCTGTTTGGTAATCATTCTGTTTAAGCTAATTTACGTGTTGCAAAGAATGTTGTGGAAACACTATAAATTATTTGTACATCTACTTGATGATGAGCATCTGCTCTTCATATTCATGAAGTATATCTCTCATGATCATCCCCTTCAGCTCTCAGTTTCTATTATTTACTAGCTGTTAATTGTTCATGTGTCAGTGATACGTATGTGTATGAGAGCATGGAGTCTGAGTAAACACATGTGTGGGCGAGACAAAGAGAAGATGACGTTGTGATGCTGTTTTGTGTAGGTAACAGTCCCCCGGGTATTCCCCAAGAGCGAGGTCTTTATTCCATGCAGTACAAACACAGCCAGTGCTCCACAGGGGAAAGCACCAGTCAGTCAGTTCCAGGGCTTAAAGCGAAGGCTTCCCTTCCCCCCATCACAACCGTGATCCTCACGCACACACAAACGGACATGGACATGCATGTGAGTGAAACATATGCTTAAAGGCATATAGGAGAACACTTACACACACACACGCACGCGCGCAAAGGGTGGGCTTTTTCTCCTTCATACACTCAGTTGTCCTCTTTGCCCTCCCTCTATTTATTCATGGCGACCCCAGTGCTGATACCATCTCATTCTATCTCAATTACATCAGCCAACTCCCCATCCTCCTCAGCAAGAACTGTTTTTCTTCTTCCCCTATGCCTGTGCCTGTGCCCTTTGTCAGTTCTTTTTTTTGTCTCCTTCAACCAGTATTTGGTGTGATATAATAATACGATAAATATGAAAAAAATATATATATGTGCACTATGATTGGCACGTGTCAATAGGTTTCAGGTGTGAGTTTGATGTCTTACAGCCCAAACAAAAGAAGAATGTGGAGGCAAGACAAAATTGAGAGGAGAACAAAATCATGCCGCACGAGAAATAATTGGCCAGTTGCATTCAATTGCATCACCAGCCTTGGTAACTCCAAATAATAAGCCGTAGTGGTCACACATTATAAACTCAAAGATTCACAAACGCGTAGCATGATGTAATTTGACAAACATCAGGCAAGATGTAACAATGCCTGTGAAATATGATTTATCACTTTCTCTCCTGTGTTCATGTATGCCTAATTACACGTTTCCACTTCTCCCAACCTAAAAAAATGTTTCCTAACGCCGGAAAAATTCCAGATATCCCTTACCTGCAGAGGTATATCCTCCTCTGTGGCAGGAGAGCCATAAAGTGAAGGGTTAGGGTCTCTGAGTGTCATAAATCACTTTTACAGAATGGATTTTTAAGTGCCCACAGAAGCTCCGGTTTTACCCATGAATTGTCTTTTCCAGTCATGTTTATAAGTCACAGGTGTCTCTCTGCTGCAAAGAGTATTGTCACATCATCCAAACTGCTCTATTGCTCACCACTCTGTGGAGTATTTCATCACTATTCCAGTGTGAAGAATCAGACAAATAGCTTGATGATCCAGATTGTTTGCATCCCTGCTGCCTTTTATCGTGATTCCCTTGCAACTTTCCTCGCTCTCTGGTCAAGTGATCCCATTGTATTTCCCACACAGCGCTACACTTAATCAACTGCCTTTTCAAAGTAACCTCTGAAGGATCTCCTCCAAATGCATAATAGAAAAATTCACTGTGATAATGATTAAAGCTGTTGTGGTCTATACTGTGAAGTGTATTACCCTTTTGCACTCGATGCACAAATGATTAGTCTATTGCTTACTGAGTGGTATGTTTTGGAAAGCAGCACTGATTGCACATAATAAATAGCTGCAGTTATTGTTTACAGTATTGGCAGTAACATTTTTGCTTCTTTGCTCTTCAGTCATGTCGTTTATGTGCTTTTCCCCCCATTTCCTGAATGTGTTGGGTAATTTGCATCTATCAGTTGCAAAGTATGAAACACATACAAACACAGGAAAATTGAAAGTCTGCCATTGAACTTCTGCAGTGTAGTGGCCAAACCGCTTCCTGTGACAGACAATAAAAGGAAGTGGTTAACAAGGTCCATGGCAGGCATCCCCTGTAGTGGAAATGCATGCGATTCCTTCCACAACAACACGACTGCTTCAAACTGAATGTCAGAGAGCACGGAGTCACAAGTACAGGACACTCCTACAAAATTTGTTTTGTTCACAAAAACACAGGATACAAACTGCATACTGCAGGAAAAGGTGGGGTCTCAATTTGGCTAAGTCATCCATGTGATGGGGTCATGCAGAAACATATGGAGGGGTGTGTCAGTGTTAGAGACTGTTAGAAGTGTAATAATAAAAGCTTTAACACGCTTTATTGGTTCATGGGGGATTTACTGAACACACACTCAAATACAAAGAATAATAAAGTCAGCTGAGGCAGATGTTATTGACATGCCTGACCCTCCCATAATAGTTTATTCCTGCTAATAAACAGTACATCCAGGGCAAGATGTTTCCAGGCTGCATACAGCACATTCAAGTTTGATTGGATGGAAACAAGTCGTCGCTGCTCAATGTCAGTGGGAACCATTGAAAAGAGATTAAAAGGCTACAGTCATGTAAGTGTCTCCATGTGACTGTACTTAGCACAGCAGAGCTTTGAGCTAAACACTAACATTAGCATATCACACAATGCTCACATCAGGCTGATGTCTAGATGGATTAATGTTAACTATGTGTAACATTTAACTTCGGCATGTTTGCAGCACTATTGTTATTTGGCACACATGATATTTCTAATTTCTAATGATTTCTAATGATATCACCTCCACATATAGATTATGTACAAGTGGAGGTGATATCATTAGTTTTGGAGGTATTTGGAGACAAACCAAATACTGACAGATAAAAAAAAATGTTGACTGTCTGTACCACATGTTCTACTAATGAGTTCTTACTCAGGATAAACAAAAATATAGACAGAGGAAAAGTAGGGGAGTTCACCAAAATCAGTAGTAATTATCCCCTGAAAACCATAAATGTCAGTACAAAATTTAATGGCAATGCATCAAAGAGCCATTAGCTCTGGACTAAAGTTCTGGACCGAATGACACTTGTTTACATGACACTTGACAAAAACGATTTATGACCTTCATCGGTCTGTAAAGTGCATGTAAATGCATCAGTCCAACTAAGACTGGACTTCTCCAGATCTGACTAAAACGCCCAGATAATGCGATTGGAAACTAATTGTCTTCTGCCAAACCTGGCCAAAAGAAAAAAAGCACCTGATGCGTCAGCACCGATTCAGTGCATTTCACAATGAACAACACACAGTACAACCAGCAAGAAGATAATATGTTTTTTGTTTTGTTTATTTGAATGCCTGGACCAGTCCATCCAGTCAGGTTTGGTCAAGAACCTTTTGATTGTTTACTAGGTGACGGAATAGGTCAGCTGGAACGGGATCTGTATTAACACGCTGAAACAACGCATATCGCCACCTATGTTGAGGAGGCGGACATGTTTCCGTCAACTATTCGATTTTCCCTGTATGTAAACTGGGACAAGGACAGAATTCTGATGAGATGCCCAGCTCGAGCTATGAGCATAGCTCAATTAGCTGTACATGTAAACGCACAGATTGCCATCTCTAGAGCCACTCTTCTAGCATGACTTACAGTACAGTCAAAATACAGCACATCTTAGTGTCAACTCCTCTTCTCTTTGCTTTTACACAATAAATACATGATGTCAAATATATGATGTTTTAAGGGTCACATCTGAATCACAGAGCAATGATGAAGGTTGATTGTGAGAATACAAAATGCAATACAGTGGGCCATGAACACCAGGATTCACCCCCTGAGAGCGATCTCTCTTGGATCTTAATGAAGTGCTTTCAATGCCTTAACATGACCATAAACCATACTAAAGGTAGTTTACTGTCTATGAGCAGATATATAGCAAATATAGCTCATACAGAATGAAGACCTTTACAGCTTGGCTGAGAGATTTTTCCTAATTATGTTGGTTTAAAAAGAAAAAAGTAAATCAGGCACCATTTAGTTTATAACTAAAAGTATCTGCTGTAGAAAAGGCGGAGAACTTTTTCTCTGGCAGTCGCCTCAGTGGACCATGACGCAACGTGGCCAAAGGACATGTTGTGTTAGAGTGGGAGCATGACTAGTTTTTTCTTGATTGCTCTCTCTTTCCTACTGCTATTTGTATTTCATCCCTGTAATCCACAGTGGAATGCAACAGACGTTGTCTTTATAAAACATTGCAAAGAGGCAATCCAACCATGGAATTACACAAAGACGACTAAAATCCTACTATATCATCTTAAAAATGTAGCCCTGGTTGTTGTGTCTTGTATGTAACACATCAGCTGTCACCTGTTATTTTATATCTTGTCTAATTTAATACTGATCTCATTCCCAACCACACATGCATCAGTGAAAAGTCATGTCTATTAAGCCTATTTAAGCTGTTTGGATTCTGTGATGTTAAACGTTGCCAGACTCAGTATATTATCTGCTAACCTTGATATGTATTCACTGGTGCATCTACCAGTGAATTGGTACTACTTCTTCTTCTCACTCAGTCTGTAATTAATGTTCTTCAGGGGATGTGTAAATATAGTTGCTCAGTCTTTTAGCCAATTACGCAGAACAAAGACGGCCGATGTCAGCAGAATCCTCAGCGCTCTGGGAGCTCCCAGCACAACCAGGACTGACCTTCAGGCTTCCACTTCTTTGCCGCTCCTTATCAGCACGCATTACTTTGTTATTGTCATCCAGGCTCACTGCAGTCTTCCAAGGACAGTTTGGGGTTTGAATCACACCAGAAACAAACTTTTAAGTTTTTTTTTCCTCTGCATAATTACTCTGCCAAGCAAAGTCTCTGTTGTTGACCTAGCACATCAACTTATTTGTGCGTCTTTCTGCCACTCTTTGTATTTGATGTTCAGGGCCAAAGATGATCGCAATCAATGATGAAATGATCACGCAAGAGTGTTTCATGAAAATATGCTTTTCACAAACTATTACCACCCTGTTTCATCCAGTGAGACTACGCTTCGCTTGAAAACAGAAAATAAAAAGATTGAAAAAAGCCACCTCGATGACAGAAGACAAGAATGAAGTCATACCATGTACATGAAAGTCTGCTGATGCTACAGGAGCTGTACTTCACTCTCAAACAGGTCTGTGCAAACTGGCTATCTATTAGGATGAGTCAACTGGTCTTGTGATCATGCTTTGTGTGTCCCAGCTTGGTCATCATTGCCAACCCTCATTGGATATGATGTGAGTGCCTTGGAAACAAACAAGCAGGGATTGATAAGGATGACAGTAGCTGTTGATCTTGGAGCTACAGCCCTCTGGGATGACTTGTGTTGCTCTTTTCAAAATGAAAATAAGTAGCAGTTGACTGCCTTAGAGGGGCCATTTCTCTTCCAGCCTAGACATGTGTATGTGTATAGATGCTGAGCTCTCAGAGTGAAGCTATCATTGCTGCCATATAGGTCAAGTGAGCAAGACGAGCAATCTACCTGCTCGTTTCTCGCCTGCACTGGCTCTATTGTACAGAAATACCTCCTCACCTCAGCTGTGTGCAAAGGTGGCTGACACCTCTTCACTCTCCATCTGTATCTTCAGTGTGTTTTAAATATACATACTCTTGAGCTACCAGTGTTATTAAGAAAGAGAGATAAAACTAAAAGGAGGACATTCATAGTGTGGCACTCAGTTATTGACATTGTCGCAAATATTGTGTAACAGATGAAAAAAGAGCTAAAGCTAGCTAGAAAAGTACAAGGCCTGACTAATTTGTCACCTCTGTATAGCTTGGTCAATCATAGCATGATACTAGCCATCAGGTGAATGACAGAAACATGCATCGCATCACGTCACAAAAGAAAACATTGGAAACGTGTGTGGGCAGCAGCTTTTCCAAAGCCATCTGACCATCCAATGAGTGATCAGAGGGAATATAAAGCCCGTTTATGATCTAACCAGAGGAAGAGCAGGAGTCAGGTGCTTTTACATTCACATACTAACACAGCGTGTTATTAGTGTGCTATGACTTAACCACATGCTATGACTTGTGACATGTGACCACTAGTGCAACATCATGTGCCTGTGCTTTCATGTGTCATGTTGTTGTCATTTATATTATTTACATTGGGTGCTTGATTTCATTTGTATAATAAGGTATAACCCTACTATTTAAGAAACTACGCTTGTGTCACAGGATTCAGACAGTTATTAGACATTTGATTGTTTTTCATAGAACTATAGTTACTATTCCCAGACAATGACATATATCTTCCCGGTATGTAACAATAATGGCCGATGTTTTATAAAGGATGTATTCGGTGTTATATCATCACAATACTGAATATGTATGCAGCACAGGATGATGAAGGATCAGCTCCAACAAGGATCAGCGGACAGAAAAGGACACTGAATTGAAAAGGAAAAGGACACAGGACCCGACCCTCTCTTCTCCCTGTCAGTGCTTCACTCAGCATTGATCCATTTCCAATTTACCTTCATGACTAAAGATGATCTTACCACAATGACAAAGAGTCGATGAGCACTGGAATGGCCTCACTCTACAGGACCATTAAAAAAGTGCTGTGACCTGTGATGAAAAATCAGATGAGGCAGCCGGAGGTGTGGCTCATTGCCTACAGGATGTCTGAAAAATGGGTCACACATGTGGGAGGACTGATCCTTGTGTCTGAGTTATAGAAAACAAAGGGATTCGTACTGGCCACTGTATACGCAGGGACTGTGACTATGTCTGTGCTGATGAGACAGCATTGGGGGCAGGGAGCATTGGTGGCCTTGTTTAATTAGATTTAGTCCCAGTTGCAACCAACCTGGGGGGTGGGGGGTGGTGGAGGGGGTTGCTGTTTGAACAAAGTGGACATTCATCAGTGTTGCCAATCACACCGGACGTGATTAAGTTACACACCCTGTGGCTGCAGCGCTGAGGCTAGCGTTACACTGGTCGCCAAGGCAAACATAAGCATGCTGCACTCACAGGCTCAAAGGTCAGAAGGCGCTGGACTCGTGGCCCAGGTTTTTACATGAACGCCCAAACAAGCCTTAACATCTATGTATTACTCCCAGGGTAACTATCACTGAGGTGCTGTGACCAAGTCTGCGTTTAAAGGTGAAATCAGCTCTTATCTCTTATCTGTGACATAAAAAGTTATTCAACCCATAAGCTGTGACATAAGATGTGAGGTTTCCATGGTGAACAAATGCTGAATGTTTTTTTTGAGTGCATAGGAATATTCTCATCAGATGAGCATTTTTCACACTGTGTAATATAGAGTCACTTTGGATGTGATGATGTAAGCATGTGCTGAATTCTAGTCAAGCAGAGTTGCATCAGTTGAGTTTAATTGCTTTCAGCGTGAACTGTTCGGATCCCATCCACTGAAATCATATTTGCATCATTTGAACGGAAGGGCTGGCACTGTCTGACACTCTGTGTGCAATACTGCCAGCTCACCTAGTTTGGACTCAAATCTTGACATCTACTGAAATATAACAGTGTAATTGATAAAATGACTCAAACTCACCAGCATTTAAGCATTTCGCAGGAACTTACATGAAAATGGTAAAAGGTAACTTGACAGGATTTTTATGACGCTGGCTACTTTTGGCACATATCCTGAGGGAATTTGAGAGGCCAGGCCCAAACCAAATAGTCTTGTCTTCTTCCCTCTTCCAGTTGCATCAAAAGTAAACAGGAAGCGTGTGGCATGTAAGAGGGGGAAGGGAGGCACAAGCTTAGAAGGAAAGCAAAAGACAAAGATAGAGGAAAGAAAGAAAGAAAGAAAGAAAGAAAGAAAGAAAGAAAGAAAGAAAGAAAGAAAGAAAGAAAGAAAGAAAGAAAGAAAGAGAGAGAGAGAGAGAGAAAGAAAGAGAGAAAGAAAGAAAGAATGATTTTAAGCTCACTTACAACAGGTCTATGTGGTGTACCATTATTTTCATTAAATAGTTAACAACAGAAAAGACAAAGACTGAGGTGGAAATCGTGACAGACAAAGCAAAACTCTCTGACCTCAGAGTGTTTTGCAGTAGACAGCATTCAACGTTCCTGTGTGTTTTAAGAATAGTTCTCTAAAGAGGAAGAGAGAAACGTAATGTGCAGCACTTTGTCGCTGGTCTGTCTGACACATGACACTGAAACAGCGGCTCGTTTTTAAGGCGCCCAACACACAGCAACCAAGGATCGATAGTGAATGGAATATGTGACTGAAGTCTCTCGTGAATTGAGTGTATCGCTATGCAACCGTGTTGCACTATGTGCCCAAGACAAATTTCCCTTACAGGACAAAGTTTACCTTACCTTACCTTACCTTACTTTAGCTTAGCTTATCTTATCTTATCGTATCTTATCTTATCTTATCTTATCTTATCTTATCTTATCTTATCTTACCTCTCCTCAGCTTAGCTTACCTTACCTTACCTTACCTAACCTAACCTTACCTTAGCTTACCTTACCTTACCTAACCTAACCTAACCTAACCTTAGCTTACCTACCTTACCTTACCTTACCTTACCTTACCTTACCTTAGTCAAGATAATTATAATAAGAGACAAGCTAACTAAGCTCTGTCAGTTTCCTCTATCAGTGCTACAGACCTGCCTGGTATCTGTATGCAACTTGTTGGCTGGGACTTAATTGATCAGCTCCTCACATTATGCAAAATAAAACCAACCTAAAGAACCCAAGCTGCCTGCCTCTCATCACTTGGCACAGAAACACCATGTAAATTTCATGACCACAGCATGTTACCGCTGCCAATTCTTTGCTTTGAGTCGGATTCACTGGGACACCAGCAAAAGCCTGGGGCATTCATCTTTTATAATGCTGTTTTTGTCTATATTTGACGGTCTCAATGAAAGATTTACGGAGATGCTTAATCCTATGGGTCTAGTCAGGTAGATGGATGCTGCTCCTGCTGCTGTTCTGGTGATGAAACCCGCAGCGGAGGGATGGAGGGAGGCAGGGTGCAGACTGACAAGCAGACAGACAACCGTGGCTGCTAATATAGCAGAGAGGGAGGTGCTGATGGCCTGTTGCCAAGGTGACACAGGCCAGCCGGGTTCTGTCTCATTTGCAGATGCAAACGAGACCTTGCAGCTCCTA
>OMNW01003020.1:3067-16782 GCA_900303245.1 Selene dorsalis
TAGAGAAATGCTCCCAATTTAAAAATTTACAGTTCCTTCTCTCTCTCTCTCTCTCTCTCTTTCATACACACAAACACACACACACACATGTATGTGACCAAACAGCCAACTTCACTATGTGGTGGCCCCAAGTGGTGGTGGGAGGTAAGTAAACTTTTGAAAGATGCCATTACAGAATATTTCCCATATTACTTATTGACACATTTGCTGGTCCAGTTTTTGTTTGCTGAGTGAAATGTGCCAGACGTTTGTGGCAGTGAGATTCAGTCAGATTCAGATAAGAAGAGGAGTGTCAATACTTCTTTTATTATCTTTCATAGACACCGTCGTCCTACATCATTATTTAAATTTAAAAAAAGTTCTGTATTCTTGTCCTTAAACCTTAGTGAGGTTTGCTGCATATTTCTTCAAAACGGAAAGTGGAAAAAAGCATTTCATCTGATGTTAGATGAAAAAAAAAAATAGTTTGGTGAAACGAAGAAGCCCCTGACTAAAAGAGGAAGAAGTGGTGTAGCTGATGTGACCGGTAATAAGTGATGTTACACTGTCAGGTGCTATAACATCATGGTTACCTGCACAATCACCTGCAGTTTTCTTCATGTCATTACATGAAGAAAATTGTTTTGCCTAGAAGCAATATCAACATCAACACGACCCCATCTTATACCCTGCTGACCTCTGACACGCATGCACGCATGCACGCACGCACGCACGCACGCACGCACGCACGCACGCACGCACACACGCACAAAGTGACTCATTAACTTAATATTGATTGGGCCCGGCTGGGACAACTGTGGGCCGTGTTCTGCTGTCAGAAATCAGCAAGATAAGAGAGAGATAGGGTGAAAGAGAGAGAGAGGGAGGGAGATTGTAAGATAGAGAGAGAGAGAGAGAGAGAGAGAGAGAGAGAGAGAGAGAACAAAGCATCATGTGCGTCATACATCTGTAAGCCAACAACAGTGTGTGTGTGTGCATGTGTGTGTACATGACTGTAAATGAGGATAGATACATTTAAGTACAGTTTGTCCACAGTTAAGAAGCAACACTCAGCACAGAGCCCTTATTCAGTGATTAAAGCCTGACTGAAGTGTGGATGCTACTTTTTGTATCACAACATCACTGACTGGTTTAACTTGCTGCATCGTTTTGTGTTGTTGTGTTGTAAATAAGTCTGTAACAAATAAAGTTTATTATTATTTTTATTATTACTGATGCTGCTTGACTGTGACTTTGATAAAGTGCCACTGTGAGGTTGACATTTTTGTTTTAGGCTAATTATTAACATTCCCAGTATAGTGTCCGTTACACTTTGTGTTTCGTGCCTTAACAGCATGATCGCTCTGATGCAGCTGCTGCAGTGCTGCAGGAATAAGAACTAAAACCCTGAAAGTCAGTTTGTGCATTTTTGCGCCTCTGGTGCCATCGTCCTGAAGTTCATGAGATGTTTGAATGTTTTTTTGTTTTTTCTTTAGATGTCAGAAATTGGGTCTACAAGCTCACATTTCACCTTTTCTTCCTCACAACAGAAAGGACGAGTCTGTGGGTTTGTTTGCTGCTCAGCTTTTCTGTATGCTTCATTATTGCAGTCTTTTGCTTGAGTGGCTGTGCAGACGGTCAGGATTGGCTCCGTTCCTAAACCTCACTGGCCCAATCTCCCCTGCATGATTGAATAAGCTAAGCCTTATCTCCCACCGGTCAATATCATATACCTGCTGGTGCTTAGCGAATGCCTTTCTCCTCATGTAGATGCTTGTCAAATTGAACGAGGGCCAGAGTTTATTGATTGGGCGATAACAGAGGTGGCAACTGAGGGATTGGGGCGAATTTAGGTTGTTCTCGATGGTCCTGAAGGGTGGGTGGGGAATGGGCAGCTCAGCATTGTATGTGTTCCTTTCAATGGGTCTGTCTATCATCATGTGTTCTTTGTGTGTTTCTTTGTGCGTCCATACTGTAAGTCCACGGATTTAACACATGTCAGGTGCTATTGTTAGCAAGTCAATTTCTGCTCATTCTTACTGCTCTTTCTGCAGCCTTTAATGTGTGTGACTGGATTGTGCTCGTTACCTTTATGTTGCCTGCTGAGACGCCACGCAATCATCAAGGGCCAGGATTTTTTATATAGAAAATCACCTAATTAAATAAGTTACCCTTTTCTATTTGCATGTTGTACTTTTATATTGAGTCCCTATGTGGTAAAGTGAATACTGTACATGTTTGAACCTCCCACAGACTTTCCAAGATCTGAACTGACTGATCTGATTCTGTGATTAAGCGGAAAATTCCAGATAATCACAAACAGGATAGAGATTTAATCTCTGTCTCAAAGTTATCTTCTCATTACTGGTTGGAAAATTATGAAATGTAAAAACCAAAGTTAAAGGACTGCGATTATGAAGCACATTGTTATTTGGTTTCATGGCAACACACAAAAAAGAAGTGAGAGTCCCGTAAACATTAGTGTAAAATCAGACCAGACAATAACTGTACACCACACTGTGTTGCGTAATACCTCCTCTTTAACCCCTAACTGCTCTATCAGGGCCTCATTAGTTGGTCGACCTGACACCTGACACCATGGGGCAAAAACACATTTCCCATCCGTAGCAGAGGATCAAAGGCAGAAGAGGACTGTTAGAGTAGAAATGAAAACTACAGGAGAATGTTAAAGAAGAACAAAAGTTTAAAAAGAGCCTGTTTGATCTGCCCACCCACCTCCCACCACCCACATAGGATGCTTTATGTACAATATATAAACCACACTGTGAGGTCTTGGATCGAGCTCACTATTTCATGTGAGAGTCTTGCAGCCAGAGTTTTTACAGATATGAAATGCACAAAATGAGATGGCGATGTTAGCGATCAAATTCAAATTAGGAGACAGGATGAAGTGATTAGCCTTTTAGTGTAAAAGATTAAAAAGTACAGATGAGGATGAAGGAGTGAAGTTTTCCAGGGGTTTCGATGATCATTCCCAAATGAAAGACCAGTTCAGTTTCATTAAAAGAATTCCTCTCCCGTCTATCCATCATGTATCAATATCAGACTGAAAAAGCAATTAACAACGGCCAAAGAACTTGGTGCAATTTTGTGTGACATGACAAAATTGTTTTAAATGCTACCTTTAAGTGTTTTGTGGTTTTACTATAGAACATGATCAGATTTAGTTTCTGCACACGTCCAACTTGAAGGCAGTACTTCCTCCTTGTTTCTATTCTACCTGAAAGGTGCTACAGACATGTACCAACACAGGTACCAAGGTCTCCTGCCACTGCTCAATGCACTTAGAGTAGACGAGGTACAGCACATCCCTGTTAAATTACCTGCGTATATGACACAAAAAACAAACACTAATGTAGTGAGCTAATTCATTATAATGTATTAATAATCCAACCCCCAGTCCACATGTGAAACCTCCAACTGTTCACACAACACTGCTCAGAAATGGAGCCAACCCCCACCCCCGCAACACCACCACCACTGTGGAAACTCACAGTTGTCAACTGTATTCAACGGGCAGCTTAATTCAGAAGTAGATATATACCGAGCGGTGCCGATAAACTGCACTTGAGTTTGATAATCACGAGCTGGGTGCACGTTCTACCTACAGCGCTGGGCTGAAGTTAATAGTGGCTGATGGTGTCACAGCTCCTGTGTTTCCTCCTCTGAAAACAGCTCATAGACCCAAAGAGATCACTGAGCCAGAATATACAAACACAAGAGCAAACCAACCGGAAAACAGCTGTTGGCGTTTTCATTAAATGTAATCATACTGTAGACTCTGCAGGACACACAGCCTGAAAGCCAGCCGTAAATTAAGGATCATAAGAAATATACTACTGTACTGTGGGGGCAGTTTTGTGTGCACACACAAAAAGACTTTGGTGTGATGCCCTCTCTGCCCCAGTCTTATTGGTGCAGGGCCCATATATGCAGCAATGCAAGCAATGCAGTCTGGTAAATGAGGTTAAATAAGCACGACGAAAACACTGGTTGCTGTTAGGGCACTAATTCTTCATTGTTGGATCTATTACAGTAATTTCATACCTGACTAACCATGCACACCTCTATATTTTCTACTCTAACAGCAGTATAAAAAAAAACACATGGAATTTCAGGCTTTTAAAGAGTGTAAACATAAAATATACATAAACATTCAAATCTTAATGAATGAAGTGGGTTGTTTATCAGCTCAGTGTGCTAATGCATACACCTGAACCTTGACCTCTGAGTTTTTAGTCCAAGTAAGACCCTGATCGGACCAGTTCGGTTGCTGGCTTACGAGGCTTAAACATGGCACTAAAATGTTATTTTTGATGTGTTTTTTAGGACTGACCTTTATGATGAAGCAGGAACACACTTGTGGCTGAGGAACCTGGTTTTCATTCATTGTCTCGTGTGATGTCGAGATTTGGCTTCTTGTGTATTTTTCTTGCATAATTCTGCAGAAAACATAAAAGGGAAAAGACCTTATGATCGTCACATTAACATACAAACAACATTACATTATACAAAACACATCATAAAGTCACCAGACAAAGTTTTCACAGTCTGCCGTCCCTCCCTGTTGGTCCCTCATTTGCCATTGGGATGCCCTTGAGCAAGACACTCAATACTAAATAATTTCCAGTACAGCTGCTCTGCCAACACCACAAGACTGTGGTTGGTCAAATTAATATCCCAGGTGGGAGGAAATAAATGTAATACAGGACGAGGCTGAGAAAAGATGCACTGTCAGCAAAATTCTCTTTGAGATAAATTAAGGTTAAAGAAATAGTGCAGAGGGCGGCCAAGCGCGTGCAGAGGGCTTAAGCCCGACATCCTCAAGATCCCAGTTATTTTTCTGCAGGAGGCAACGAAACAGAAATGATCCAGGGTTTGAGCTTTCCAAGCTTGAATATATGGATCATTTGGCATCAGTACAGTCGTAGCTTAGTATTGGAAAATGTGATCTCAATTGGTGTTATTTGCTACTGATGAAGTCACATGACGACACGTTGAAGCACAGGAACAGATCTGATGGTTATAATTACCAGTCTTTAATTTTCTCTCTGTAAAAACATGTCAAAATGATAAGAGTAAAGAAAAAGACAATTTAGTTCCCTGTTCTGCTGCTTCCATCCATTACTGTAAGTATTACTCAGTGTACTCTGACAGATAGTATCTTTTCATAGAGATTCAAACAGTCTAATAATATCCCTGCCATTACCAAGTCAAAATATTGGAGAACATTAATAGGAAACTACGATTTCAGCATCACAGGATCTGTGCCCGTCGTCTTTTTTATCTCTATTGTAAAACAGACGTCCAATAATGTTCCTCCTGCGCTGCCCTATTACTCCTTGTTGCAAGTCAATTTCACTCTAAATCAAACCACTCTACCTGGGTTTGGA
This sequence comes from Selene dorsalis, assembly GCA_900303245.1. Lineage (NCBI taxonomy): Eukaryota > Metazoa > Chordata > Actinopteri > Carangiformes > Carangidae > Selene > Selene dorsalis. The sequence continues at coordinate 8,461 of OMNW01003020.1, forward strand.
GGAAGAGGCAGATATTACAATGCTCCTATCAGCGAGGCCAAACAATAAAGTCTTGATTTTCTTGTCAGCGATGAGCACATCTTGTTTTCATTAATACTTAAAAGGTGAAACTGATTGATTTTCTGTCCTGTTTGCCATTTTCTCTCCAGACCATTTACATTACACTCGAATGGCTGAAACAATAAACCAGAACAGTCTTCTCTTCCTTTTCTCTCTGACCGTCTCTTTTTCTAACACCTTCGTTTTTTGCGCTTAATAAAGCTCTTGCCCTAAAGGCTCCCCCTTTTTTTTGTTTTACACTGGCCTATTACCTCCTTTCTGACTGCTCATATTACCAGAAAAAAACTGAGCGCACAAATGATGTAAAGACAGGATGAAATGAAGAAAGAAATAGCTTAAAGGAGGCAGGCGAAGAGAGGATTAAAGACAAAGTAAGTGAGGGCAATGGAGATAGAAAGAGCAAGATAGACAAAGCAATAGAAAGAGAGAAAGAGATGTCATGAAAGAGAAGCAGCGAAGAGAGACTCCTCCCTGGGTTAATAGGAAGGCTCCGGTGTAAATGAGCGCACAGCACCGGGGCAGGTATCTGAAAACGAGGCGAACAGGAAAAGAAAAGGAAAAGGGAGATGAATCAATGTAACAAACAGGGTGAAGGAGGAAGCCATGAACTATTAATGAGAACCCATTTTGCCTGATGGGGGGAGAGACGGGAGAGAAAGGTCAGTGAATTGCCGAGGCTGAGGTGGTTTTCTGCAGAAACACACCAGAACACTGATGAGCGTCGTATCAGAGGGAACATTGACCAGACTGGCCTGCGGCACATCTGAGCCGCAGCACTGTGCAGAAATGATGTCTTGGAGAGGCGACACAGACTTGGGCTCGGCGGGGCGGAAGTGTGCAAGGACGTAGGGTCAATGCAGCAAACGGCCAACGCTCGCTGCTGTATACTCGTAGAGAATAGAACCATCCAGAGCAGCTCCACACCTAAGAAGTTGTAATGACTTTGTCTCTCGTTTTTTTTTTTTCAGGACAATATAATGACATGACAATGTGAAAACAATGCAACAATGTGCTCGTGGGAATTATCACCCACATCAGCAGTTCTCTAGGTGTTATTTGTTGTTTGTCGCCCGTCTGCAAATTTTTTTGTCACGGTAACAATAATGAACCAGTAGTAAAGCTCTGTTTTCTATTTACATAATGAGGTAATATTGTTAGTTTATGGTTTTAGTGAGTCACAAAAAATGTTGATACCAAATGTATTTGTTTTCTGTCAGAATATCAGATGTGCAGCAGCTCTGTGAAACTGTTTTTTTTTTAATGGTTCACGTTGACAAACTCACAGGACTTTGTGGAGGTCGGGGGAAGACTGTCACTTCTTTCAAAATGCTTTTCTCTCCTAAACCTATCTCCACAGATTTGATGGACTTTGATGCTTCGTACGCCCACGATCTGCCCCTGTAACTAAATGGAGAGTTTGGTGTAGTGAGAGTTTGGTGCAGCATTTCAGACATTCAAGGTTTTACTCTGAATATTTAATCCAGGAGCCAGAAACTAGGCTTACATGTGTCATCAAAACAAAACAGATTAATGACATACGCGCTAATGCTGGTGGATATTACAAAGCACGGTTATGGATGAATACACCACTTCAAGATGAACTGAAATGAAAAGGTTCCTCATTATATTGTGTTTAGACCTTTATGCTATTTTAGACAAGAATAAATCAATATTTGCATCCACTAATTTGTGCAAAAAATGATCCGAGTCTTGCCCCCTTTTAGCTGAAGAACAACTGGAAGTTGTCTCTATTAACCGGAGACTGTTATGTAGCTCACTGTAACAAAAGGCGTTTGTTAATTCTGCAATAAAACATGGCATTAGCTGTCATTACAAATTTAAGACATCTGTTCCTTCACAACATTCAAAATTTAGGAGCGACTGTTATTCCAGTCGGAAAAAGTGTAAACAAGAATGTAACTGTGACTACAGCTGCTGTCGTCCGTGAGCAAGCAAGCTATTAACCTTTGTGAGGCGGCTCTCAGGCCTGCTGGTGGTGAATATTTGATACTCAAAGACAGACCCTTACTGGGATTCAGCTCTCGTCAGTCTCGTCATGCTCTTGTTTGTTTAAAGTAATTACACTCAGATTTTGAACTTCCAGGAGAAATGCCGACATCAGTTATTTCAGAAAATGTTCAAAAAAGGACAAAATGTCTCCAGCAATGACAGGAAGTGTGAGTCGCATGGTGTGAGATTCCTATGAGGCTATGACGGAGGAACATGTTACCTACAGGAACATGTTACCTACGTAGCTGGTTGGAAGATGTTCCTGTGACAAAACCAAACCAAGTACCAACTACATTCAGGAGCAGAGTTAGATCACGGAGCTGCCTCGAGAAAAGATGTCATCGATACATTTTTCAACTGAAGGCCTGCTGAATGTTAAAAAACAAGACATTCACCTCATTTATCACTTTTTTTGTTATTCCCTTAACGCGCCAGCTGCAGTGACTGTATTTCATGTGTCGGTATCTGATTAAAGTCTGAGGAACTGATTGATGGATGGACTTTGAGTGAAATATATGAGGTTCTATATATAACAGCAGATGAAAGAAGTACAACAGCAACCAAAACAATAGGTTTTCATACATTTCCTCAATGTTTTGCACCAATCCGATATTAAGATCTGACATTAGATGCCTTCGACATGGCAAGCAACAGTGGTATCGTCCGATATGCTGTGTCCAGGTATCGGTATCAGTACTGGGACTGTAAAAGCCCAATCAGTGCATCTTTACTCAATACAGTGGTGGAAAAAAAAACCCCGAACAAACAAACACTACAACTACCAGAAGATGAATACTGCAGCTCTTCCACACACTTATTGTGTTTGTTGTGATTTTATCAAGTTTTTATATGCAAATTATTGTCTGTAACTGTTCGTGTCAGGATCTAAATTTAATCTGACAGACGTTCTTTCAGTTTCTCTGAAGTCTCCTGAGGGCATCGATAAATTTAATCATTTCACACTTTTCTGTACGAACCGGGGGGGCCCTAAAGGATTTTCTCTCACTGTCACCCTTGAAGGAAACGGTTCATAATGTCGCACAATTAAAATCTGAGACGGAAAAACTGTAAGTGAGGTATCTCTTGGGTTTGAAGGCGTTGTCATGTCACGTGTGTTCACTGAGAGTCTGATAGAAATCTTGTCGATTAAACATTTTGTGACAAAGATCTTTGGCCCTTGCTCTGTTTCTTACATTCAGAGGAGACTGTTTAAAAATACCCGTATCCGTTTAATGACTCACATTTGGATAGATACTTGAGATAAGAGCGTCTTTATCCAACCCTGTTTTTTTAATTGATGGAAACAGAGTATAGAGAGGAGTGGCTGAAGGAGGAATCCCCCTCCTGCTCATCGGAGAGAAAGCAGAAGAGAAATGAGTGGCAGAATGCAGCCGCAGGTCCGTCTGAAAAATGAAATAATGTGATTATCTTGTTGGCGGGGAGCTAAAGGACTTGCACTGAATGGGGAATCCTGTTGTCGGGCCGAGTGAAAAGGAAAGCTTTTAAAAACATATTATCCCAAATAATGGATCCGCCCGGGGAGATGTGTGATACATGAGAAGGATTGCACAGACTTGAAAGATATCACAGCCTTTCTCTGTGCGGGTGAAATGTAAAGGAATCACACTCCAATTCTGTCCTCCCAGTCCTCTCATATTCAATAAGGCCACTTTTGGCCGAATGAAATTGCCTGCTATCCATATGTGGCCCCCTCGGTGAAAGGCATTTCCAGATCTCTCTGAATTGGATTGTTCCACCATTCATTTCGGCCCTCGAGTTAATGACCATTATGAATGCAGAGCTAGTCAGGCGGTGACCATGACTCCGGAGGTGTTTAATAGGCCTGCAGGGAGATCCAGGTAAGTAATCCAAACCTAGCCATGTGAAAGAAAAGACATCGTCTGATAATTTAGTAGCTTTTCACAGAGGCTGAGCAGATGGAGAGTGAGGCAAAGATGGGCTGAGGAGCTGGAAAGTCAACTTTGTCAGAAGTATAGTTTGCGGAAAAAAACTTTTTGGATTTTGCCTTTTTTAAAGTAACAGATTATTTGTTGATAAAAATAAAGTTTTTTCTTATATATTTTATTTGTAATTGGATAAATTATGGGCTTCTGTGTCACAGGAAGATCAAGGATGGTAGCAAGCGGCAGGGTGGATCAGGACGGGTCAACAAGAAAATCAACCGACAGTCCATGTTGGTCGGTTTCAGGTGATTGCTTCCGAACATTAACCATGTGGTTATTAGTGTCACCATGGCAACAAAGGTCCACTAACCTCAATGAAGTAGAAGGATAAAATCATAAGCTTTTTCCCCTAATCTCACCAAGTCATTTTTGTGAGCGCAGGCGTATGAGCCGTTAGATAAGGAAACGTCTCTCGGTTGCTCTAAAGGGACAAAATGACACACTTTGGTTTTTAACAGTGAAGATGTGTTGGAGCAGCATAGAGGATAATAACATATACAATATAATAACAAACAATACATCATAATAATTAAGGTGACACACAGTTAAATCAACTTAAACCAATAGCTGCTGCACTGTACATGGCCAGCTGAGCCTTTAAATAACAAAGTTGTTGATTGGTTGCTGGTTACCAGCTGCCGGATGTGTTTACTATAGTAAAACCTCCAAATCTGTCAGTTTCTTGGTTGCACTGTTTTATTGTCTGATAAAAAAGATCAGACCTGAACAGACTGAGTATATCCAACTGAAAACTGGACAATATATGTATATATATATATATTCATATTTGTAAGCCTCAAACTCAATACCTCTGCTTACGTCTCCATTAACAGTCTCTTAACATGATCACAGGAATGAAATGACTATTTCTTACAGCTCCACATTCAGGGCGGTGGCTGTGATGACCATTATGATCCTTTCTACTGCATTTATTGTTAATATTACAATTTTTTTCTGAAAGCACTATCCTCTGGTGTCTGGTGTTAAAATAGCAATGCATGCTCAAAAAAAAAAAAAAAAAATCAGACGCCTTACAAAATCAAGGCTTTGAAACATGTGTCCTAAGAGAAAATGTGTCCATGATTGTAGGCACTGAAAAGGATTCATGCAAAAACTTGCAATCAGCAACCTCGGAGCAAAGAGGACGGGGAGGAAACAGATAATGGATGAATTAAACTGCGGCAGCTGACAAACCAACAGCTGCAGAAAAAAAAAAAAAACATCAGGGACCAAGATAAGAAAAAGTGCATTTATAAGATGAAATTAATGAAATGTTTATGTGTGCTGGGCTTAATGTGGACAGAGAGGGATAATAATTCATCCTCCTGCCTCGGGCTCGCCTCCACACAAACAAGACAATAAAAAAGAAGGATATGAAAATGAAATTAGCCTCTTTCTTTGTCAACCACAAGCTTGAAATGAAAGCAGGCAGTTACCACAGTTCATCTATGCTTAAGAAATAAACACTTGTACAAGCACAACTTCCACATTTAATTAAACTGGCACGGAAAAATCAACATAACCAAACTACTGTATTCAGAAATAATGCACATGAAAAAGAAATGAAAAGCCCGGCCCTGCACCTCCTCCGCTGCTGCATGTTTAATTTTCATATGTCAATAACACACCGCGCGCCCTCCTTTGCAATTTGGTTACATCCCACTTATACTGTGCTGTGTTCATTATGTCTGCTTATGTGAGTGAATGCATCTGTTAGGAGTTACCCAAGTGTTTTTTCCCTGTGCATCAGTGCGTCGTTTTCGAGGCGGAGCTGCATCAGCACACGGGCCCACCGCAGTTTGCAGACAAGTCTTATTTGAGTTTGAGTGAGTTAAATTCCTGCTGGAGGTTGGTGGCATTTATCTGTCAGCGTGACCACACAGCTTGCTCTGGTATTCCACGCAGCTCGGCAGATTGATTCGCCTCAGTCCTGCTCCGCTTTGGCGGATTCTCAAACTGCATTGATTGGGACAAACAAATCCATTTTTATGCATTTCTAAAAAGTTGATTCAGGTGCATCATTTAAATTCAACAGAGACTGCCATCTGGTCATATCTGCCAAGTTATATAATGACTTTTTTTTTTTTCTCCTGTAGTTTTCAGCCACTTGCTAGCACTTAGAAATAAGGATGAGAATAGCAAAGCTTGTTTGCTCCTTTCAGTGCCATATGGAGAATATCTTTTAGGACCTCAGTGCGGACAGTAAGTTTGACGCTAATGGTTCTTATGTAACCTGCAGTTATTAATGTGCTGAACCTGAGTTACAGTGTGGAGGAGAATTTTTCTGTCCCGTCTGTCTGTCCAAAATGATTTCTGTCAGTAAGACAATGGCACAGTGAAGCAGTAAAGCAGACATGCAGTAAGAAGTGTCGCGTTTGGATATATGCCATCAACTGTGCAGAAGAACTGAAGCAACGATGTCCAGCACACACAGTGATACAGCCTGTTGACTATAATTCACTCTGCTTCCCACTGTCTTTGAATCTCTCACTGAAGCTCTTCAGGGACAGTTGTCTTCATCTGATCTGTCGGCTGCCAAGTTGTCCTTGTTAATGTCTCATTGATGATGCATGGGAATTCTGACTTTTTATGCTCATGCCAATATGTAACTCGTAAATTATAGCATTAACCTCTTACAGTAGGTGGAGTCAGCTACAGGGTTCGTTATCATCCATGCTCCCTCACTGGACAGACTTCCAGGGACAGTATTTACATTCATACTTCCATCTGTGATTTAATTTCCTACTCTGATAAATGTCTGTTGTGAAGAAAAAAAAAAAAAAAGTCTGTCACATCAGCAAATTCAGATTTTTTTCTGAAAGCAAACAGATAAATTTTGTGTCAGCCAAAGTTCATCTTTGTTTTACAACTTGGGTAAATCATAAATTGTGTGTGTTCTCCAGTTCTGGGTGTAATTTGCAGATTTCCTTAAATTCGCCAAATAAATTTAAGACACTCGGGAGAAGGAGGGAGTAGATGATTGGCTCCAGCTTAAACAGCTCATCAGACAGTCAGACCTGGGTGTATAGATTTCTTCTTGTCGGAGCTCCCAGAGTCCCAGTGGAGAGACGAGAGCAGCACTGAAGTCAACACCTTGCAAACCACTGCAATGCTCCATTTTGTTTATGGTTCAATATTAGAATAAATCAGCCTCATTCAGAGTTGTCAAAAACTCAATCAGCATCATATTTATGTTAAAGAGTTAAATGAAGAGTGTTTGCTAATCTTAGAAGGAATATGTCAGCCTGTGCTATTAGAATTAATGTTGTGTTATATACCTGCACATTCCCTGCCTTTCTTGTTGTGCCTTTGCCGTCCGTTTTCATTCTTGAAAACAATTAGAGGGAATTAAGTGGCTGAGACAGATACGGGTTGATTGAGTCAGGATTAATGAGCAGAGGGGAGGATGAATAGAAAAACAAAGAGCAATGAACAACACAAGGATGTGTCGTGGGGAAACCGGCTGAAAGAAGCACTGATAGATAAGACGAAAAGAAACAGAGGGGCAACACAACACAAAAAGAGAAGTGTGGATGTGGAATAGCCAGAGGTGAAAGAAGGAGGGGGGCAAAGAGAAAAGAGAAATGGAAAGAGAGATTCAAACAGAGATGCGAGAAAGAAAAGGGGGGATGACAGCAGGGAAAGAAGGCACTGTGGAGAGAGAGAGAGAAAGAAAGAAAGGAGGAGTGTGAAAGTCTGGCAGAGAGTGAAATGAGTGAAATGAGAGCAGATGCATGTTAGAGAAGACATGGAGAGAGAGAGAGAGAAAGAAAGAGAGTGAGAGAGAAATACTGGGGTCACTATCCCTCCCAGTTTGAGAGAACCATTAGTGGTGTCTGCCTCAGATTTCTGCCCATTCCTATTACCGTCACAGCTGGATGCATCCAAGTGTGAGACCCGGCTTACTCCGAGCAGACATTCTCCCCCTCTCTCACTGTACTCTCTGTCACACACACACACACAGACACACACACACACACTCTTGTGTATGAGCCTTCTGATGCTTATGCACACACTTATTTTTGAGACACAACCCCCCGACCCCTTTCTCTCCAGCTGGGTTCAAACCCGGGTTAGCTGCTGACTCCAGCACTGATCACTACATGCTGCTCTGTCAAGCCTGACGTCTTATTGACAAGATAGAAAAAAAACCAAATAAAAACATCCTATAAAAGAGGGCAGGAGCGAAGCATACCCTCAAAGTGAGTGTGGTGAGACTGGTGTGTTTCACGTGAGCAACTGCCTTATGAATGATTCCTGAGCGCTCAATTATTGACAAGGCTTCAGC
>OMNW01003023.1:3139-16026 GCA_900303245.1 Selene dorsalis
GTACAACCTGGAGTTCACCAGGGGCACAGCGAATCAATATCAGCCCGACTTAGAAATCTGCTGTATAATCCTTGATCTCCAAGGCCATTTGCTTTGCAGCCTGAAATTGGATACACCCTGACTGCATCACCCCCTCCCCCCCGCTGCACTGAGCGTGCTGGTCGCTCTACAAATAAGACATCCTGAAAAATTGATCTGGATGCATCTGTGGTAAGATTATGTCTAGGGCTAAAAGAGAGATATGACTAGCTGAGGGTAATTCATAAATCTGCGTGTCTATGTGTAAGAGGATAAGGACAGTGCCTGGTGAATGGGAAAACCTAGTGGTAGTATTATCTTAACAACATCGCTGCTATCTGGAAGACTCCTGCTGCAAAGAAGCCATTAAGACGACACCTTTCGAAATGCTAAGAGCTGTTGAACGCCAAACATTGAGAGTACTATAATATATTCTGTACTGCAGCTATGATTAACAAGGACGTAGGGAAAATAAGTCATCTTGGTTTATTTCACCTGTAAGCAATGACACCTTTTGCAGTATAATACAATTTCTCTGACAGATGACTTGAGTAAAACAGAATGGAATGAAATAAAAAAGAGCAGAGAGGTTTACTGTTCCACCACATCTGGAAATTAATCTTTTGCATGTTTTCGTCCCTTATTTACAGAGCCTGTTTTGTATCTTTAAAAGAAAACAGCTTTCATCCTATTGTCTCAGTTTTTCGGCATATTATTATTACATTGCAGATGTAAGCAGAGGCTTTTTTTTCCCATTTCCCACATCCAATATTTTAGACGTGTTTTCGTGAAAATTTCGATAATCCATTTTATAATGAACAAATTTGCTTAGTGTTTGTCCGCTGGAGCAGAATTTCCATTTATTCATAGATTCATTTGGCCTTTATTTACAGAGGGTGGTCCTATGAGAGTAGCCTAGTTTAGCCTCTTTTGCATTGCACCCTGCGTAAATATAAGATGAGGCAGAAATCCAACATTTCAACATTAAAACTGGTAAATAAATCACACACAGTAGAAAGTGTTGGTGTAAAAAAAAGGATCCCAAAACGAGCATTAAACTAAATGTAAACACAATAATAAAGGATAAAGGCATCTGTGGCATGTAACTCTGATGTAACCTTTGCAGGTAGGGGAACAGTCAGTGCTGTTGGTGTAGATAGTGAAAGCAATGCTTTTCAAGAGCTGATAAACAAAATGACTAACATTGCAATGATGCAACAAAACTGAAAATATAGGGTTTTGGTCACTGGTGGCCATCTTTGTATCCGACATCACCTCAGACAGACATTCAAGGTCAGCACCAAAGTATTTCTCTCTGCACAGGACTATAAGAAAAAGCTGCAGTGTTTGATTCTGATCAGTTGTCTGGACTGGGACTGGTTTTCATTTGTGAAGCCATACTCAGCCAATAACTTTTTTTATTATCATTCCTCACCATTATATGTGTATGTGGGAGTCAGCTTTTACATGAACCCTGACAGTATTCTAAAAATGTTTTAGGAGATCTCAATCCTTTTGCTGCCTGAAGTGTCTGTGTGCCTTCTAGCAGGTGAAACTAAATAAATAAAATATTCCTCTTCAAGAGGGAAGCTACAGTAACAGCACCTACTACTGTGGAGAAAAGTGGGATTTCTTGGTAGAGTATATCCTTAGGTGCCTCTCTGCTGTTCGTGTGGGTTGCCTAATTTTTCCTATTCCCATGGTGGTATGTTTGTTAGAGTGGCAGTTGTTGGACTCTCTGAGGCCTTTAAGCTCTCTGTTTTCCCCCTATTACTTGTGCCTGGTGGGGGGACAGACAGTTGTAGAGAGATGCGGTGCGGCGCAGCAGGGGTGGTCCCCTGATACCACAGATTCATACTTTCCACCTGACGCGCAGGATAGAGAGAACAGAGAGCTGGCAATTACTAGACTTCTCTCTATATATACTGCAATCCTGGCCAGCTCCGCTCTGTTGTACTCCACTCTGAAGGCTGTCTTAGGGCCAAGCCGGAGGTAATGAAAGCAACACACTCCTAATGGACTATTGATGTGTGTATGTGTGTGTGTGTGTGTGTGTTTGTGGGTGTGTGTCGATGTATGAGAGGAAGACAGAGAAAGCGAGTGACAGAGGCTCAAAGAACAAAGGAAGGAAAAGCAGACTGTAAGAAATCATTCTGTTGGCGTGGTTGCTGTTTTGTGTTGTCTGTGTTTTTGTTTTTTTTGGTTTTTTTGCTATGGGAAGAAATGCGCATCCGTGTCTGTAAAGCTGCTATAAATCATCTATATAAGCCGAGTAAAACCAGCAGAACCAGACCAAAGAGTGTGATCCAACAGCCATGATGTGCCGTCCTGCCAGCCAAAGGAAAGACAGACAGTGTCTGAGACATGAGGTCACACAAAACCAGGTGTGTTTCCATCGTCCTTCAGCTCAAACACCAGCAGGCAGCTCGCTATATAAATACACTCATATACCGAAAAAGATGCAAATAACCCCAGGTGAGAAAAAAACATTGGCAACTCAGAGCCCATCACATTAAGTTTCACCAAAAGGAACACATCCCACTCCGACTGGTTGTCCATTGGCAGAGCGTGTAGGTGTGGACGCAGTGTTTTTTTTGCTTGTCTGTGTGTGTGTGTGTGTGTCTGTGTGTGAGAGAGAGTGTGTCTCCTTTCCCGCTGGCAGGCAGTCGGATGAATGAATGGGCGTCCACTCCTGGAGGTCCGGTGGCGCTACAGAAATAACTCCACTGACCACAGTGACCTCTGCTTGTTCCCACACAGCTTGCGTCCTGTTCTAATGGAGGTGCGTGCTCTATTTTGGGGGCAGCGGCTAGATTTATCTCACTGCCCTCTGTGTCCTGGGACGGTGACAGTGACGTGGTCGGGTGTAACTGATGCCTGCTTTTCTTTTTTTTCTTTACCTTTTTTTTTTTTAACCTTGTTTCCCTGACGCAAACACACACAGGATACAATCAGTCCTGAGGTCAGTTCTGGGCAGAGAGATCACCTCGTTGCACCTCACTATTTCTGTTCCCTTTCAAATGTTGACAGTAAAATTTACTCAAAATGTGCTGCTGTAATATATATAAAAAAAATTGAGTACGTGTTGTGATACTCAACATAATGAAAGGTGTAGGAGATGGAGAGGAGTTGACTAGTGAACCACAGAAGGCAAGCCAGCTGAATTGCTTGCATTCCTCAGAGACCTTGAAGCATGATTATCCTCCTCAGCAAACTTAATCTTCATTCTGGAGGATGAGCAGGCCGGCCGAAAGGCTATGAGCTCAGTGACCTACTGTATCTGCTGAGAGGCGAAATATTATTCTTTGCAAAAGAAATGCATTTCCTCAGGTCCTGCATTAGATTAAGTTGACTGATGGCTAAACCCTGGAATCTAGGGATCCGTGAAGATAATGTGCACATCGCAAGACTTCATTCCTGAGATGGTGGAGGGCCCAGTTAGATCTAGGGAGAAGTATAAAAAGAAAAAAACCTAGAGTTTTTTTTCACTGTGGAGTCTGCACACTCATTCCTGAGCTCAGCCACAATAAAATTCACAAAAATGAATAAACGACCCTCCCTTCATCCAACTATTCAGCACCAACTGTTTTTCACTGGGCAGTGCTAGATTTAGCAGAAACAAAACAAAAATGTGATGACTTTATGAGAATAACTATCACTCACTGCACTTCCAGAAAACTTCTTCACCTGATCTCCATGTAGTTACCTTATTTAGTATCTACTTTAACGGCTCCTACTGCGCTGAAGCTTTAGTATTGTCCCTCAGTTGTAATGTAAATGTAATGGATGGACATGATTGCTCTAGTTATGTGACACATGCTTTTGGGTTGTGAGGCTGTTCAGACAAGCAACAGAACTGGTTTAAACACAGCCTCCCCCCATTCATTTGAATGGGACTGCTGCATCAGGTCAGTGGGGGTGCTGATGCAGAGGTGTCTGGCAAACTGCGTCATCCAACAAGGAACTGCAGTGCCCAAACAAATTTGCTATCACATACAGGTAGATCACTTAGGACAGGCGTTGAGGCATGAAGCCAGCTCGTCTGAAGCAGAAACATTTTGCAATGAGACAAAACATGAAAGAGTTCATGGATATTTCATGGCTGTTCAGCAGGATTTCTGTAACCAGCCAAGATGGATTTCTGACCCAATCTTGTTGCAGCTCCACTTTGACATTAAATTTAAAAGGATGAAAATTTAAAAGAAAGAAAAAAAGTTTTCCATAACTGTCTGTAATCCAACCTGAGTGGATCCACTGCATAAAAGAGAGGCAAACACATCAATGAGCGGGGCTGACAATGTGTCAGAGTGGAGAGGAAAAATGTTCTTCATCAGTAAAAGCAGCCTCAGGTGCCTATTTTGCTCACACTAATATTGTGTTCACTCAGCTACATCCAGTAACATAGATGAGCATTAGGAGGAGATGAGCAGGAATGCAGGCGCTGCGAGCAGAGAGGAGGGGAGGACTAACAGCGAAAGAGAGGGATGAAAGACAGCGGAGGCAATGAAGATAAGAGAGGGAGGGACAGATGAGAGAGAGCATGAAGGAAAGGACAACAAAAAAGTGGAAGCAGAGATTGGAGCGGGGCGAGAGGGCACAAGATAGAAGGGGATCAACGTGGTGGACAGCTGGGCCGGGGTCACGGGGGTCAAGCTCAGGATGCTGTCACGCAGTCAATGTCATTCTTTCATCTTGGACTGCTGCAGATGCAACAACCTAAACTTTACTCAAATTTAACCTTCCAAAAGCACAGGTTGATCTAGCGTTCACTCCTCTCTCTTCTGCTTCCCTGCACCACCCATCACTTTCTTCCCCTCTCTGCCCTGTTCCATCTGTTCCCTTTTATCTCCCTCTCTTATTCCTGTCACATTTCCCCAACTTCTAATCTGTTTCTTTCTATCGCACCCCTGCTATATTTCTCTCTATTACTCTCCCTCGTTATGTATCTTTTTCTCATGGCAACTCTCCTTCATTCTGTCTCTCTCCACATTAGATGTGGTTGAGTGGAGAGCAAAGTCAATCGTTCCTGCCTAAACCCCTCCAGGAGCCCGAGCTGCTCTCCTCTGCCTAAACAAACTTTGAAGCCAATCAAAGGGCTTATATTATTTTCTGTGGAAGGGGACTGCAGCAGGTGAATACTTTATATTTCAGTGACAGATCCACTCAGAGCAGCTCCTCTCTCCTCCTCCTCTTCCTCCTCCTCTTCCTCCTCCTCCTCTCTGCTAACTGTTGGCTCCGCTCATGACTGATACAGTTCAGTGGCAAAACAAACAAAGCGTGACAAATCCAGATTATTGTCTGTGGGCGAGATAAGGTTATAATGAGAAAGTGCAACGGGGGAAATTGATCCTTTTTCAGGAAGCTGTCTGATTTACTGGGGATGCCAATAATAACTTCCTGTGTGTCCTGCCTCTAATGGAGGGCAGGTGAAGTCAGAGGTGGGGGTGTTGGGGGTGGGCGAACGGTTCATGCTAAGAGGACAGATTTCATTACGATGCAATATCCTGAGATGTGCGTTTGAAAGGGGGGATTGGTGGCTAATTATTATCCGTGGCTGTGTATATTGAAAAGCTGTCTGACTGTCATTGAGGATCATAAGCAGGGACAGAAATATAGCTAGTTTACACTGGGTGACAGCACAAGTGAATGAATTATCAATACATAATGGATTTGACCTTTTGTTTCAATCAAAAAAGAGGAGGGAAAACATTAGATATAAACAATTCACAGATCAGCACCCATACATGACATACAGATGCATCAAGGGAAAGGGGGGAAGTACCTTGGCGTGCTTTGAGAAGCAGCCATGTCTGAGACACGCTGACAGCCAATCCGCCAATCTACTTGGCTGCATGTTAAAACTACACGCCATAGGGGAGGGAAACAGGCCTGCCGACGGGCCAGTTATTAGCCAGGGGAGTGTGGGAGGGATTGCAGAAATTAACATGGATTACTCAAGTATGACTGACAGTTTCAGAAGGGCTTTTTGTGACTTACCAAGTGATTTGGGACTTGCCTTAATTCAGCGAGGGACGTTTTAATACCGTGGGCTGTCTCTGCTATCTTGGCACCGTTGCCTTGGTGAGGATGCCAATAGGGAGGGGATCTTTTTCTGCAACAGCACCCCCAGCAACAGCTCCCCCACCCTGGGTGCCACAGGCCTTCTATTCAGCAAATAATCACAGGATGTGTGATCAGGCCAGCACTTGCGGGTTCAACACTGTCCTTTGGTCTATGCTGTATTTTGTTTAATGGGTTGGGTCTTGGTTTGGGGGGGGGTCTTGCCAAACTCTGTCTTGCATAAACCTGAGAGCTGCTGTGGTGCTAAAAGTCTGGGTGTCATCTGGATCCCCAACCGAGAATCATTAAAATATGAATTTGATTAGGATTTTCAAACGCACGGACGATCATGCAGCATAATATTTCATATTGGAAAAGCATCTTTAGACCCACACTAGAGCAGCATACTTTGAAACTGAAAAGTTTCAAAAGACAAACAGCCAGATAAGGTTAGAGAGAGAAATGCCAGGATGCTGTATTAAAAAAAAAAAAAAAAAAAAAAAGCAGGAAAGCTTGTACATATTGCATGTTTCCGTTTGGTTCCATCTCCCAGGGCCACTGTGGCTGCTTCCTGATGTGGTTTTCATTATTTATCCAGCATCTATTGGACAATATTGAAGCCAACTCCAAGCCGTGCTGCCATATTGGCAGCAGCACAACGGTGAGAGCAACAACAACGGAAGTGAAAAGGAAGAAGCTGCAGTGTTACTGCACATTCAGTCTGGACTGAATCTCTGTTTGCACAGTTAGACATTCATGAGGATGCTGGATTCATCAAAGTCTGGTGCTGTCATTTGGCAATACTTAGCACTACCTGCATGTGGTTCTGAGAAAGCACCTTATTGTTTATTTAGCTGTGGTTTCATTGTTGACGGTGAAATTAAGTTCGATTACACAAAGAGCAGTGAGTCGCTTGAACAGAGAAGCACATACGGTGTATCAAATATTATCAATTTCCTCTCTCCCACTGCTGACATACAATATAGGATGTACATGAGATTATTCACCTGCCAAAGCCAAACAATGGCTAATGTATCTCCGGTTTGAATTAAATTTACCATAGGGTGTCATCTCTAAGCTGTTTAATGCAATGTGGGACGAAGGGCTTTAATCAGCAAGGCTCAGTGGAGCCGGCGGATTAAATCACTTTTTATCTGTGCTTCCTTTGACTTTCCCATTGCTCAGGGTTGCAGTGTAAATCATAATGCGTCCCCGTTGGGCTCATTTCAGTATGGGTCATTGCTGTAGTCACATTTCATAAATTCCATTTATTTTGCGTACTGAGTAAATCCACATCCAGTGAAAAACAATTCTGACGTCCAACTATAAAGCAGATCATTTCTCAGAAAGAGGTTGTTATGTCTACATGATCGTATAGGCCTATCCATCTATGTGTGTGTATGTGGTGCCTAAATACTTTTAGATGTGCAGCACATTTATCTATATGTGCATATGCACCCATGTCCATAGGTGAAAACACATAGACACAGTCCTGTGTGTTTTGGCATGCATACACGTGTACTTCATTGTGTGCCGGTACGGTGCGTGGGCATGAGTTTCTCCCTGAAACTCACATCCGACAACAGCGGCAGGGAGAGCGGCTGCCGCATTGCACAGAATAGCTAAACAGCTGTAGCGCTCCATCAGGGCTATCGATCATGTCCCCCTCTCTGAATCACAATCAGACGTGGGCAGAGCAGAGCGGCTGGAGCGGGCCTCGGCGACTGGCTTGGTGGACGACTGCGACACACTTCTCATATCAACCAGGCCTCACCAAACAAATCTGACCTGGATAGCTGATTAAATGCATTTATATGCAAGTGTTGTAGTTGTGTTTTGTCTGTAGAACTTGCTGTTATAAGTATTCATTTCAACTTCCCGGTAAACACCATCTTTTTTTTTCTTTCTTTTTTTTTTGACTGCTGGTGTTTTGATGCTTACACAGCTTAGTACAACAGTATCTACCATGTTGAAGCTCAGCTATATAGCATGTCTAATCAGTGCAGGTGTTGATATAATACTTAATATACTGTACATGTCGACTCTGAGTAACTAGTAAGTATCTGCCTAATGCATGTAACCACTAGAAAATTAGACATGATTTCATTAAAAACCTAACGGTAAGAATAGGGAAGCTGTTTGAGTATCATTAGCTGCCATCTGCTATCATCTCCATGCACTGTATATCAACTCAACATCTCATGTAATCACAAGGAAGTTAGATGTTATTACATTAAAATTTAAACAGGAAGTGTATGGAGGCTGTCTATGGCGCCATTAGCTGCCATCTGTTAGCATCTCCACAGTCTTCTGTCCTGTATGTTCCTCCTCTCTGTGTCCTTGCGTTATCTGCAACCTAATGTTAACTTCCTGCCAACATGGTGGCTTCCTCTCTGTTTATTTTCCCATGGTCAGCTGAATTTAACAGATGACCTGGCACTTCCAGATATTCACTTCCTGGTAAGGGACAGTGAGGTTACAACTCAATATCCTTTTTGTATTGCCACTGGACACACCTGAGTAGAGGAGGACAGCTTTAAAAAGACCAACCCCCATCACACACACATACACGCGCGCACACACAGTCACACACACACACCCACATCTCTTGACACAATGTGATTGAGTGGCTAAGCTGGAAATGCAGAGGCTTGTCAGATAAGGGCTTGAGAGGATTGGTGAGTGGGCTTGGAACACTGAGAAGAGTGTTTGAATTTGTATGTACATGTATGCATGGTAAAAGTATTGCCATGTGTCTCGATGTATGTGTGTGTGTGTGTGCAGGTTATGTTTTAAATGCTCAATGGTGGAAAAAAAGGATCCCATTAGCATTATATGGATGTTGACATTCCTCTCAGGTCAAAGTTATTGGTGCGTGACTATATTTGTGCTTATGTGGTTTGTGTGTGTGTTCGTGTCAAGTCTCACACGGTGTAGTAGTCTTGGCTGTCACACAAGCAAACCCATACATGTGCACAGACAGACACGCACACGCACACTCCTGCTGTGCCATGTGTGGCGGGGGCCCCCTGGGGGGTGCCGCTGAGCTGTCAAAGATGGATGGATGAAGAAGCTGCCCTGCATTGCAAGGGGCTCTGGGGAAATACCACCAACATGACACACACACACACACACTCTCACACACATTCACAGACACGCACATGCATACGCTGACACTGACTCATTGTGTGTCAGCACAGAAATACAGTAACTGCATAAATTTGAATATGCACGCATGAATCAGAACGCAAAAACAAATAGGAATGCGGTGAGAACACACAGCGTGCACACTTGTGTACACACACCCTCACATATCTTTCTATAAAGGGATAGCCAGTGCCTCTGTGAGAAATAGAAACAGCCCTAGGGCCCTCAGCAGAGGAACATCTGAGTTTGATAACAGAGGAATGTCCAGAGATCTCCATTTAACAGACAGCAAGTCAACATGGACAGTGTCAGGGGACGGGAAAAAAAGAACATTTCCTCAATCTTATTGCTGCCTCTGAATAAGAAATGATGGGTAAGGTATAGTGAACTTTTATCTATTTGCATTCATGAATAACGTAAAAGGATCTGAAACATACCAAATGAATGTAAACTTAAAAACATGAACTCTTTTGTTGGGGGTTATCTAAAGTTAATTTCTGTAGATGAAAAGTCATAGAGGGATTATGACATATCTGGACATATCTGGATATGGACATTTCTAGTGTATTTACTTCTTGATTCACTCACATGTAATCAATTAGATAATCTAGATAGACTGTTGGCTTGTCTACAACTTGCCTGATCGTTTAGATGCTTGTGTTTCTTGCTCCGTCAGGTTTTGTATTTCACCAGTTTTCATGAGTTATGTTAGTCAGCAGAGTGTCAATGTAGAAATGGAAGAATTAACTGGAAAAATGAATTGGGGGAAAAAAAATTAAAAAAAAAGACTGACAAGCTGCAACTGCACAAGGAACAATAATAGGTTCTGGCTATTCCAGTTGTGTGTATACTCAGGCGTACAGGCAGGAAGGGAAGGGGGAGATTTCATGGACCCTTTAGGAGGGACCACAGCAGCACCAGACCAGAGCAGACCTTGTAAACTTAACCATTCTTAATTCCACAGAAGGATTTCCTCGATCAGGGCAGTAAATCTCCATGCTTGGCTCAAGCCTGAACAATCCATTAACAATAATAAAGCGTGAGCGGCTGGGAGATGGACCCTTAAAGGGGAAGGTCAGCCTGATATTACAGCTTTAAAGGTTTCCTATTACGGCTCAACTTCAATATAACCACTCACCTTGCCTTTAATGGCCGCTGGCTATGCAGCGGCTGAGCATATATGGAGATTCTAAATCCAGTCTCTTTCAGATATTACTGTATAGTGGACAGCGATTTATGAATCTGGTTCTCTGCTGCTGGTTGGAGGTGTGAGTATTGTTAATAAAAGTGCCCAAGGGGTGAAGGAGATCTCCTCGGTATCACCCAGTCTGGCCCTCACGTCCTGCTGGGACGCTCAGGAGGCTTCAAGCGCTGCAGAACCTGGCCATGAAAGTGCTTAGGCAGCGTTTTTGTCTTTAGCCTCAGCCTTTCCCTCTCCACATCTCCCTTTCATATCTTTACTCTCCCCTCCACCTCACGTTTCCTTTTGCTACCCGCACTCCCTTTGAGACTTACACTGTTTTCAACATTTCAACTTTTGTCTCCATGTGTTTCAAACTTCTGGGACAGGGACGCCACTCCGGACGCTGACTACAAGACACATTTCTCTATTAGCACCCAATGTGACACTATCTTGTCTCTACATCTGTTTCCATTTTGTGACACTTTCTTTCACCCTCTTTTCTCTGCCTGCTCTCTCCTTAGCCAGCTTGTTCCACTGTCTAGGGTGACTGCAGAAAAGAGAGATAGGAAGGAGAGAGGACACAGTGAGAGAGAGCAGGAGCAGGAGAGGAAAGAGGGGAGAGTGCAAGCTCTTAAGTAGATTGCAAAGAACAGCACAGAGGCATGAGTGTGAATATTAAGCGATTTTCTCCTGCCCGAGAAGTTCCAGCCTGCAGCAGCAGCACCACCAGGGAGGGAGAGATGGTGACAGACGAAGAGAGGGAAGAGGAGAGAGAGAGAGAGAGAAGAGACCTATAGAACCCGTCAGCTTTCCAGCCATAGTACGACAGCTACCTTCAGGTGTCAGAAACAACGGTGTACACAATCTATCAAGCTGTCCGGCAGATCTGAGATGAGAAATTATCATAATTGAATTAGAAAGGAGGTTTCTCATTGCAATGGTGATGATTCTTTCCTGGATGATTTTCCAAGAGGGAAAGGAAAGGGGTGGCGCGAGAGTAATGTAAAGCAAAGGAGAGGAGACTCACCTGGAATGCCTGGTGGGGTTTTCAGGTATTTCCCATTGAAATGCTGTATCACTACTTCACATTTCTCTGTGGACTCCATCCTGCAACACAGAGGGATACAGTCACATGGTTAATTGAACAATATTTGAAGGAGAGGTTGACACCAATCATTGTAAAGTTGAAAAGAAAACATTTTATTAAAACAAATATGCTTAAATTTGACAATAAATTATGACACATGAGGAAAATATCGCTCCCATGACACATCTGTCGTAATAGGGAGTCATTGACTAGACGGTGTCCGGTCGGCTGGTTATTATCATTCTGATCATTCCAAAAAATCCAATGAGACTATGCAGAGTCTGTCTATCGCCACTGACTGCATGAGTCAGAAGTTCATCATGAAATTCAGCATCTGCAGGGAATGAGTTGTTATGCAGCCTCTTGCCCTGCCTAATAGAAAAGAAAAATGATAGAAAGACAGAGTGCACAGGTAAAATGGACGCAGGGATGCAGAAGAGAAAGGAGAAGAAGGGATATAAGAAGGTACGGGGAAGGTAGAAATGGTTGATTTGCAGTGAGGGAGGAAGGGAGAAGCCGACTGACTCCATCGCCACCGGATCAAACACTGTGTGGGCCGAGCAGCTGACCAGGAGGTGGGCTCTGATCTCACACAGTCACAGGCACTAACATCCATACACACAGCACATCAAAACATGAACATACTTATATCAAACACATGGTACGCTTTATCACCCTGGAGTGGTTTTTGACCAAGTTAAACACACACACACACACACACACATTCCTGTATGGGCATCATAGTGAGCTCCAGGTACGTGTGCAGATGAAGTGAGGACCACCCTTTCTGCTACACTTAGAGAGAAGTACTCCCCCACTAGACGACCTGATGATTCAATGTCCCACCTCAGATTCTTTAAGAAACAAAGTGAAACACTCACCATTAAAACACACAACTAGTGAAGTGAGGGCTTTTTCATGGGCGCCATTTTGGATTAGTGTGTAGCTAGACTATTTGACTTATGTCACTTTTCAAGTCTTTGAAAGGAAATTAGTTCAAAGCCATGCAAAGTCAAATACAGCAGATGTTGTCGGAAGCGTTGGAACATATCAGTTCCCGGTCCCTGTTCTGATCCCTGTCTGGATCCCGGATCTGGTCCCGGTTCCGATCTCGGTCCCGATCCCGGTCCCGAGTTCCGGTTCCGGTTCCGGTTCCGGTCCCGGTTCCGGTTCGGGTGCTGGTCCCGGTTCGGACTCCGGTCCCGGTTCCGATCTCGGTCGCGGTCCCGGTCCCGGTTCGGGTCCCGGTCCCGGATCTGGTCCTGGTTCCAATTCTGGTTCCGGTTCGGGTCCCGGTTCCGGTTCTGGTTCCGGTCCCGGTTCCGGTTCCGGTTCTGGTTCCGGTTCCGGTCCCGGTTCCGGTTCGGGTGCTGGTCCCGGTTCGGACTCCGG
>OMNW01003024.1:3029-27156 GCA_900303245.1 Selene dorsalis
GGCTCCCTCCATGACAGTGAGGATGGCACAGTGGCCTCACCAGGAAGCTGAAGGCACCAGAAGAACCAGGAGCAGTGCTGTCCATGTTAGGCTGGGTGGCACACAGTGCAGTGAGCACTGGTTGCTTTTTGCTCGAACACCTAAGAGAAAGAAGGGAGGCAGAGGAGGAGAGAGAGGGGGAGGAGAGAGAGGCGGAGGAGAGAGAGAGGGAGGGAGGGAGGGACAGAGAGAGAGAGAGCGAGGGAGGGAACACTGATGAAAACGAAGATGCTAAACAAAACGCCGGAACTGCATTCATTTTTAAAGCTAAATAACTCCATTGATATTTTGAATGAATCGCTCTCAGGGACTTTGGAGCTATGAATAAATTGTCTTTTTTTAACCAAAAGGAAGAAAAGGGAAAATGGAGAAGAAGAGGAAGACAGCAAACCACTGCCCTGCTGCTGCCTTGAAAAGCTGATTGGTTACGTTGCACACAGGACTGCAAACTTTCTATTCGTCTTGTTGCTTAAGAGTTAATTGGCTGTGCAGGAGTAGGACGGTTTGTGTGGGTGAGGTAATTATAAGAGTATTAGCCAAGGAAAACTTGGCTGGAACAACAGCTGTGGTGACTCCATTAAGGGCAGAACTCAAGATCGCTACAAAGACAAAACGGCCCATGCATGGGGATTGGATTTTAGAGGTCGTGTAACGAGCGTGACACTGGGAGAGGAGAAAACTAAGTGTACTGGGGCTTACCGGAGGAGGTGACAACTCGGACTTGGGAGCTGACCGCTCCCTCTCCGCCTTCGCTGAGGGCACGCACTTCAATGATATAGGTGCCTCCCTCTGGCAGTGAGAGCATGGTGGAAGGGTTGATGGTTCTTGTCACCTGGTTGTGGCCTCTGCCCTCCTGTTTGAGTAAAACCTGCAGGACACATGCATTCATGTTATAATGTGTTCATGTTTAAGAAGTAGCAGCTGCTGCAACACACTGAAAATGTATCCACCGTATTGAATTCTTCTGTGTGTCACTAACAGTAAGCTAAAGCATCACACCTCATAGAAAGCTTAGAATCCTTTTGTCACTTCACACTGATTCACATTATTTTTTGACTACAGGAACAATTTCACATTGTGATGTTAAGTGGATACATCAACATCTGTGTGATGTTTGACTTTCAACCGCAATGACTAAAGGTGTTGCAGCTCTGATTTGCACCTCTCAGTGGTCTGTAACCAGATTGAGTTCTGTGGTTTAATTTTAAATGATGGTAAACTGGTGGTGGTAATTTTTCAGTGTAAAAATACTTCCTGCCACTTCATAACCCTTCAGTTGCATTCATGTTTTCCTGTTTTATGAGACAAACGTGAGATTAGCCATGGATCATTACCATGTACCCGATGACATCAGATTCATTGTCTTTTGCTTTCACTGGGTCCCAGCTTAAAGACACGTTGTTGCCCTCTTGAATCCACATGAGGTTGGCTGGAGGTTGAGCGGGAGCTGAGGAGGGAAGAACAGAACTCCTGGTGCAAATTCAAACAGACTTTTAACAGAGGTTCAACCAACTAGGTCAATTACTCACTTTTTACAAAAGGATTTAGAGCAAACTTAACAGGTAGCCTCTGCTCCATATATAGTGTTATATAATTAGTGTCAGCACTGCACTCACGGGCTTTTCTGGTTTTGGCTGTGACAGCAGCACTAGCAGGACCCTGGCCGATGCTGTTGAAGCCCTTTACTGTGATGAGATACAGACTGTTGCCCTCTAGTCCTGTCAGGACTGTGGATGTTTCGTTTTTCACAGTTCTCTGTTTTTTTCCCGACTCTTCTTGCTCCATGTCTTTCCAGTAGCTGACCTTTAAACATAAAACAAATGACTGCTTGAAAAAATACCATTTTCAAACTTCTACTGATGCATAAAGGTATGCATGCTTATGCATAATGTCACACACTGTGTGTAAAGTTACAAGTATGCACGCTAACCCACACAACCACAGGCAAAATGTATAAAAACCTCATATCCTTTTGGTTTTCCAGGGCCAGGGTTGGGCGGTTTCCACGTGACCCTGATTTCTGATGAAGAAATGCTGTGAGCTTTCACATCAGACGGAGCTTCTCTTGGTTCTGTGAAACAAGTCAAAATGATGAAGATTATAAATGAAAACTATTCTCTCTGTTCTTTTTGAAACCAAGCAGCCATAGGTATTCACTCACCCCCTTCAGCAGAGTGGATGATGACAACTTTGCTGAATGGCCCATCTCCCTTATTGTTGTACACTCCAACCTTAACTTCAAAGGGGGTGAGGGGAGGGAAGGTCTCATCTCTGTATTTGTATGTGGTAGAATCAGCAGAAGTCACCATCTTCTCCTTCCACCCGCGGGTCCCGTTAGCGCGAAATGCAACAATATACCCGAAGCCCTCGCCATTTTGGAACTCCTCAGACACAGGCTGAAAACATCAGAAGGAAAGAAACAGTCACTCGAGCATGTCGTTCACTGAGATGGAAGTGCAAACGGAGCTTACTAGTGCTTACGCTCTGAAACTGGAGGTGCATTATTTGCACATTTTCTCATTTGAACATTTTCTCAGTGTGCACAGGGCTTTCATTGCAAAGAAATCAAACAGAAGCTCTTCCTCTATGGTAGTCCCGCTTAACCAGCTTTCAATTTCCTCGCCATTTACTGTAACTGTCTGCCAGTGTTAATAAAGATGCAGTCAGTCTTCAGTAATAGAAACAAATCATATCTGGCTCAGATGTACCCATTATGTAGCTATTTATCTTTCCGTGTCTGACAGGAGGATTTTTGGGACGCGGGTTTTGTGTGTCGGCTTCAGTGCTTATCTGCGGTTTTCCTCAAGTGGTATAACTGGGAGCTGTCTTCCACAGCTGCTCGGCGCTTAATCAAATCAAATGCCAATTTATTAAGTGAGTGAAAATTTAATTAAAATACGAGCGGCGGGGATTAAATCTTTGGCTAAATTTATTAAATGACAAACACCTGTACACCTGTTTTTGGCAACAAGTTTGCCGTTCGTGAGGTAATGTGCTGATATGCACGGGCTTCAAAGGAATACTGTACCCTGAAGGCATCACCCAAATTAGCCATCTCGTCTACAGAGGGATCACTGCTTGATGGAGGTGTAGTTCACGTTTCATTCAATAACAACCAATCACCATGACTTCCTAATTACAGGGATGATTAGTGAAAATGAATTAGCTTCCATCAAAGCTATCATCAGAGCTGGCAATGGTTTTAAAGACATGTTAAGGAAGTCTTTTTGAAACAGCACGAGCAAATTAGCTAGTTAAGTCTAGAAACACTTGCAGGTTTGGGAATTGAGATAGTGTCAGACAAGCGTGAGCTGATAATATAACTGAAGTCTCATGGATGAAATTGTGGGGCCTGCTGGGCTCGGTGACGGTGACTGTGGGGGCATCACTAATGGTCCTCCCAATGGCTCCATGAGAAAAAGCAGTCTCTCACCGTCGACTCTAATGAGACGGCTGAATGAAGCTGCGCAGACTGTTTAGTCATTCATCCTGCTTAATAACCCTGCCCACCATGGCCGTCCAGACTCTGACAACTCTCCACAGATGATTGGAGAGGTGGAACTGCCATGCGCTCGCACGCCTCGACTGCCAAAAAGGGCTAACATTCCTGCTCTGTCTCTTTTAATATCCATCTCCATTGATCACAGACAGAACCCTGATTTATTTCCAAAAGCATTTAACAGAAAGGCGAAGAAATAGGGCAGAACTAAAACGACTAAAAATGCCAAGCAGCAAAAGGAGGACGTTGCATCCAAATAGAACATCACGGCATTGTCCTGTGATACTCTGACTGACTTATTGATGGGTGATTACCTCGTATACCCAACAATGAGCAGAGAGGAAGCATCATTTTTAAAGAGACACATTAATTTTTCAAGTACACTCTGTACTTCAGACATGGACCGACCCCATTGCAAAAAAAAAAGAAGAAAAAGTCTGAATAAAAACAATTGATCCGACTCAACAATGTTCACTCTCAGTTTTCTGCTTGGGCACTTGTTGAAGAGAGAAATTGCTCCAGTCATGGGGGTTTGACTGCAGACAGAAAGTTCTTTAAGAATCTTATCAAGAGAGTCTTCAAGTATTCTGGGTAAGAAATCGTTTTCAGTAAGAGACTTAAAAATTAATTAATAGCTCGAAACCACTCTTTCGTAGTGTTTTGTAAAACCAAGCAGCGGTCAGATCAGTATTCTGTGAGACTTTAAGTATCCCCTGATTGGTTTCTCAACATGGGTCCTGTATTTATTCATACAGAGGTCGTCACTGTGTTATACTAGGCAAGCTAATGACAGTTATAAATAGGAAATGGTCTACCACCAAACACCATCCCATCTGGAATGGACATTATCCCCCATAATGTGCCACTGAGGTGCACTTCTCCTCGTGTGAAGGTTATCTTCCCAGTGGCAGTTGGCTCCCATACTTAATAACTACAAGAATAACTGTCAGTTGCTTCCACATCTGTTCGCCATTCCCCTGTTAATATATCCTTCAACTGATCTCAATTGCAAATTTTCAGCTTTGCTCATAGTAATTCTGTACATGCTGTGCCTTGAACCTGGCTGAGAGCCAGGCTGTCCACTTGGAAACAGTTCACACTAATATCCTCTTTACTTAATGTGAGATTTATTGCATTTTCTACAACCATTGTCAAGATCCAGACTACAAACTGATATTTATAAACACCTCTGGATTTATTGGAAACGACTCTGAGATTCAAGGTTAATCGTCATCGTGGTTCTCTGGTGGGGCCAAATTTAAAATTCACTACATCTTAATCATTTGCCCGGCTCATGCAGCTCTCTGTAATACACGGTTCAGCTGGCCTTCTTTGAGCTTTGTCAGCAAATTTTGCCATTGTGACCGAGTTATGCCCTCAAACTCTGGGACCTGGAATGTTTAAACAAATCTGCAACACAATAAAGTGAGAAGCTGTTTAAAATACAATGAGCTATGATCTTGAGGCTGTGCTTTTGTTAATAATAAAGCAGCAGATTTTGCCTTGCTGGTGGAAAACTTTCCACAGCTAACAGTACTTTCACATATGTTTTATAAATCTAACAATGAGAAGAGCCAATGACATTTTTAAAGCACATGTACTGGAAATGAGCATAAAATGCTTCCACAGATCCTCCATAAATCTGTCATTTGTTATTATGTCAAAATGTTTCAACTTGAGTTGAGTTTCGCTCTGGTGAACTGACATCAACTTTTCATTGTTGTTATATTTTTGTATTTTGCTGTATTAACATGAACAGGATCCATTTGTTATAAAATGCTTGTGTTGTATTCCCTGTTGCTGCTATGTCCTAATTCTGCCTGCGATCAATAAAGTTTAATTTTTCTTATCTCATACAGCTGCTTCCTTTTTTTTTTTTTACAATAACCACTTCAACCTCTGGCCGTGTGGAAAACCTTTCTGCACCACTGAACTGCAGCCCTTTCTCATCTGGCCTGTTCTTTCTTGCAGCAGCTGAAGCAAGCTCAACCTGCTCAAATCCTCAGATGAGAAGTTAAAATTGGGTGAAGGCAAGTCAGAGAAAATCATGTTGAATACTGCAGCAGATGGGTCTAGCGTGTCTCCCCTCTGAAATGGAAAAAGGTCACTTTGCCCTAATCAGGGGCTCACCTGAGCCCTTTTTACACTCACAGACCCTCTCTCCTGCAGTACAGGGAGCTGTGAAGACCATAACCCCACCTTGGTGTTATCACACTGGATATAATTCACATCTCTCTGGTGTTTTTCTATCTGACCCCTCGGTCATGGTTTCCTGTGGGTTCAGTGCATTCGCATCTGGGTTTTTATTTTGACCTATTCTACCTGTCTCTGGTGCTGACCTGTTTGTTCGCTGAAATTGACATTAACAGCAGCTGAGTGTCATGTCTCCTAATCAATCAGTGTGGACATGCTTTTCAGACTCATCAACACACTAAGTCCTGCAGAGGAACAGCGACTGGTGCCAACCTGGATCACAACAAAGAGTTAATACTAGTTAGTTTAGATTTAGCCTGAAACTTGCGTCTCCAACACAACATTCGCATGTTGCCAGTTCAACATTGAATTTCTCCTGGATTTTAAACTTTTGTTACCTTATCAAAACAAACCTTCCACATTTACCCAAACTGAATCACTTCTTGTGCACCACTGGGTACAATGCTGGTTAGGAAAGCAAAAGTAAAAGGTCTTGTCGACAGGGTGGAAGTTAAGAGAGCTCAGACGTTGCCAGCCTCCGATGTTCCGCTCAGCAAATCCCTCAATGCAACTGTCTTCCCATATTTTAAGAACATCTCCAGACTCTTCACATCACCCTCTCACTTGAGCTGTGCTCCTCTTCCTCTATGTTTTAATTAGATCCCACTTTGATGGTTCTGGGAATAGGAAACACAGGTCCCCAGCACACACGGAGTGAAACCACAGCTACTTGTCATATCCCAACTAAAGTGAATGCAACTGACTGTAGACTAATGCAATCATCTGTATATCTTAAAATCATTAGACCGTTTCCTTCAAGCTTAAGAACCACAAGGACTGGCGTCGTCCATCAACCATGCTTTATCCCCCTTAATAACGTCTGACAAGAATTCCCAGGCAACAAAAAGTGAATTAATGAATTCCGCATGCAGCAGCAACCTCTACATGATTATTAAGTAACATTCACATGCAGGATTTATTACTTAGTGACAGTTAAATTCCTAAGGGGGGAAAGCCAGAGCAGTGCTTTGAGTACAGATGCTTAAAGTGAACCTTGTTTTAGTGGGTTTGTTTTTGCTCTTGGATTGTAACACTGATTCTCAACCTGCAAGCTCACAAATGTTGAGGTGGTGATAATGAATAAACATACAAATTTATTATTACATTTTGGTGAGTAATACTCTCTCCAGTCATCTATGAATATTTACACCCTATATATCCTCCAATATTTAATTATGTAAAAATTATGTATCCTAAAAATAATCACCGTTCGGTGCTTTTACACCAGGTGTTTCCAGCACTACAGATGCTGATTTGTTTCAGAGGGTCACAAGCAGGAAAGGTTGAAAAACTCTGGCTTATAACGTGAATATCATTAAAACAATACCATAATCCACAAAATGACAAATCAGCCTTCGTATTTATTGTGCTGTTTATTATGTTTTTTGGGGTTATATGTCGACTTGCACTGGTGATTACAATTATTACCCGTACCTTTTTCAGTTGTTTGATAGTATCTGATTTGCGAGCATCTCGCAAACTTAGTAGTACCTGCAGTGGTTTGTTTTGGTTCTGTTTACACAAGACAACACAGCCATGCACCGCACTTGAAAACAGAGCAATCTTTCATATGAACTAATTATTTCTCTGATGAAGCACATGGAGTCCACTTCATGATGCCGTTTGGAGAGGCTTTGATCCTAAACAGGCATCTTAAGCAGTGCAACATGCTGAGCTAATGTTTTGACTGAAAATCGCTATTAACTGAAATTACATTAATTTCTGCATTTTAATTACACTACAGATGATTTCACATTTAAAATCTTCGAATTATACTGAAGCTTTAGTGAACTCTGAATATGATTTATAAATTGAATATGAATTTCAGTATAACTAATGCATGACCTGTGGCAGTTTCTGTTTCAGTTTCTTTAGAAAAAGAGAAAATGTTCTGAACATAAGCATCTTAAATTTCAAGGACCTCCAAGGCCTTTCTCATACAGCTTCTAAATATACAGTGTATATTATTCTATTCCTTCTGAGTTAAAAAAAAAAAGAAAAAGAAAAAATCAACAGCTCCAATGTTATAGTGTTGAACTTTCTGGATCATACAGTGAGACTACACAAATATACACGTTGTAACATCATATATGTTATATAACGTTATCCACCGCTCCATGGATTGCTTTTTTGCCGGCTTTGTTAAAAACAAATGCACACGGCTGGGAGGAGGGCTAGCAAAACAGAGGAAAAGTGACCGAACTTGCACAGTTCCTCTTTAACAACAATTTAACTTTGCTCTTGTGAAACACCAAACTTACTGTGACATTCGTGTTTTTTCACATGTTGTGCTACAGATGGAGTTTAGCTGAGGACCTACCTCCCATGAGATGACCAGCTCATGCCTACGGCCATTCCCTCCACTAACATTTGCTGGTGCCACTGATGGTACTGTGCGAAAGAGAAAAAAGTTAACAATGCATCACTGACCCAATACTACAAACTTACTTTGAATTTTTTCAAAACTTAAGAAAATGAAAAAATACAGTTACAGTTACAGTTAAAACTGTTAATAATTTTGACTGATACTTGATAATGACTGAGCATGGATGCATTTTACTGAAGCATGCAACATTACTGAAGTAAACAAACCTTTTACTGCATCAGAAAATATTAAAAACGTGGTTATTGTGTAGTTTTTGTGTCTGCATTAAAATGCCTGTCAGTCAAACTGAAAGTGATAGCAGGTTCTTTGGATTTGCTGGCATTTGGATCATGGATTGCAACTGTGAAGATGAATTATTACAACTGTGTGTAGATACAGTAATTAGTCTGTTAATTATACTGAAGCAATAGGACAGATTGAATAAGCCACTTCCAAATGACCACTGACCTTTGTAATTATTACATTTTATAGACGAGAAATGAGCAGTTAGTGAAGCGGAACACTTGATCCAGACTGTCTCAATGCATTTTTCCCCACCATAAATAGTGTGTTCTGCTGTGTCTTTGCCTCAGGGTATTAAAGGACTGGCTGCTTTAGCAGAAACACTGAACTTGTAAGAATTCATATAAGCTGCTTATTTTTGACTTCTTGCCCAATTACAACTGAGTATAATAACAATGGCTATATAAAATGGTCATGAAGTGGCGAGTTAGGGGCACAGCAAATCATCAGCACTCAATAAGTTCCTGGACTGTGGGTGATTACCAATGTCTGTCAAATGTGACCTGAATCTAGTGTATTTTCAGTACTTACACCCAAGATGATTTACCTGCTTCTTTAGTCCTCACTCCTCTTGAAGGTGCACTGGGATCTCCAGTCCCAATCGCATTGCTGGCCACCACCCTGAACTCATATTCCACCCATGGGTTGAGCTCCACAGCAATGGCTGACTCCATGTCCCCTGTCACTGGGTCTGGGTCTGCACACAAGAGTGTTGCTTGTGTATTTACTTATTCAGGACAAGCAGCGCATTACAACTACAGCCCTTTTCTTCACCTTGTGAACAGTATGTAAGACTCTCAGCACCAGCTTTCATCTTTAGAGCTGTTTGACAGTGTTCAAATCCCCACTGGGTGTTGAACAGTGGAAGAATCAGAGACTTTTAAATACAAACTACCCCCAAATAACAATGCAGCAGGAAAATTGAACACACAGACAAGGCAACCAGGGAGGCTTTTGTGGTTGAACATTCAAAAGTTCTTTGTTAGCCAAGACAATCACATGACTTCAGACAACTGAGCAGGTGTTTCACTGCAAAAAGACCAGACTGAAAAAAGCAGAAAGTAGCTAAAGCTGCAGCACAGACCTGGCAGAGCATCAGTGAAGATAGATCATTAACTACAGAGGATTATATATGATTAAATATGATGACTTCAAGATTGTGTTAACTTTCTGTTTTCTGACATTGGAGGATTTGTCCTACATTGTTTCCACCGCCGTGTAAAACCTGAGAGTTCACACTTCAACCTCACAGCTGTTGTTTCATTTTATATCCAATGTGCTAGAGAACAGAGCCAAAAAATAAAAATAACATTATCTTTGTTCTCACGGAAAGTACAGTATTAGTACCTCCATCCAGACTGACTGTGATTTGAAATATCTTTACAACGGGTGGTGGTAATACGTGGTTTTCATAAAACCTGGTGCATGATGTTTTGATGCCTTTGAAGATGTAATTATAGATCACATCCTGTGACTGAAAAAAATGAATGTATTTTCAACGGAATTACAAGCAGGTAACACAAATAATCTAGTTTCTTCAGGGCTGCCATAATCAAGCTTTGTCAATATTGACCCTGCAACAACAAACAAACATTGACTGAAAGCATATCCATGTCATAAATGAAGCAGAGGTCTCTCTATACTAACTAAAGCAACATTCAGTGAAGCAGTGGAGCTTACACTCTTATCATCCAAAGCAGCTCACAATGAGACCACTCTGTCAAGCAAGCTGCTCTTCAAACATGAGCCGATAACTATGTTTGCAAAGAGTGGGAGTTAAAAGCCCAATCCCCTTTATGCTAATCTTAACAAGTTCAACACTGTCAATACATCACAGACTCCTAATTGTGCTTTATCAAATTAAATATGGTTGAACAGCCTTGATGTGAGAGGAATGTATACAAAGTATGATTTATATATCTGTGGGGATGAATCATTATCACACCTTCAACTCTGCTTTTATTACCACATGGCATATTAAGATGAATTACACACAATGCTTACAAAGAATTCATCCTTTAACACAAAGTGATAGTAATTAATGTTTTTTCTGTCAAGGTACAAAAAAAAAAGAAGCTATTTTGCTTTTAAGCAGAGGAGGAGCATTTATACTAAATGAGAATAGATAAGTGCATAATTCAAGCCAAAAAGGTTAATTTCCCCACTAACTGCTGATATGACACCAAATAAAATTCAAACCAATGACATTTGATATAGGCTCAAATGACTTTTTGCTAAGCTCTTCTGATTAACAGCCAAGTTCAAATGTTAAACGACAGAGCTTGGATTTCAACTATCTGACAATAAAACCTAGGTGAGAGTTCGGTCGAGAAGGGTACAGCACATTGTCTGTTACTTTCTTGATGAGATTTCAAAGTCCGTTGATATTAATATACCAAAGAAAATTGCAACAAGAATTTTGAATCATGCCTTTTTAAAACAGTAACCTTGTTCTTGCTGGGCTGACTCCCTATCTCTGCTCATGACTTTGGGCGGGATTAAAGCCTTTACGTGGCCCCACATTAACCTCCCAAATCTAGGAGCTGCAATCAGCTCCTTATTGATTACCTGTTTTGACAGTTTGCCAGCCTAATGAAAATGGGCTGCGGGCCTGTAAATTATAGGTGCTGATAGGGCTGTGGTTGTCCAGGCCACGAGTCCAGGACAGGGTAGCTGTGGTATCTGTGATCTCCTCCACTATCACCACTCCAGGAGGTCCAGGAGGACCTACAAAACGGACAGGAGACACAAATTAAATTACAGGTCTGGAAGGTTGAACCACCACAGCTTCATAAAATGTCAAGACAGAAGGGAAGAACAAAAACAACCTCTGCTGCCGTTTGAATGAATTGTAAACCTGTCAATATTGTGACGTCATTGTCATGCATGGTCTATATTAGATACACTGATGCATGAAACCATGAAAGCATTCAGAAGGGTGTGCAATTGTATGCATATGGTGACAACATAAATTCCCTGTTGTAATCTTTGCACAAACAAACAAGAGACAAAAACACAACATACTAAACCGAACCAGGATTCAGGATGACACAGATCTGCTGCCAAGGATTTCATGCTGATTAAGGGATATTGAAGCTTTCCTTTTTGGGGCTTTGAAGGCAGTTTGCCAGTTCTGCTGAGCATGACTGTGTGGTAGACCTTCCTGTGTTTTAATACAGCTGAACATATGTTTACCTCAGTCTTCAGGAGCAAATGTAATCTGCAAGTGCAGCAAACTAAGGACTCTGGGGGGAACAGCTGTAAATGAAAAGCTGGCAGCTGGTACACTCAATGAAAACCAATCTACTGTGTCTCCAAAAAGTGCCCATTAGAAGGTTATGCTGAAAGGTGTATTTGCATTTCCAGACATTAAGATGCATCGTATCACTATAGGAACAGTGAGCCCAATACCATCCCATAAACCCTCCCTTGTAGAAGTGCTTGATGTTTGATTGAGAAATTTTAAATACATCAAATACTACAGTGGAAATGGATGGTATGGTTGAAATGTATATTTCTTCTTGTAATGAAGTATAAAATGACGCAGCAAAACCAGATCACAAAAATGTATGATAATGTAAACAATAATGCTGAATTATTGTTCACCCAAATCAGTCTCAATTTAGCTTTGGAGAGATGGCTGGTTCTAAAATGTTAGTGTTTGCCATCTCACAAGAAGCCGTCCTCGGGCTAGGACAAACGGATTATGTCTCACATTCTGCATCAGAGCCTTAAAACACATTTAACTGTGTCTTCACGAAAAAGTCGAACACAAGCCACAAGCTGCTTGGACGATAATCATTACGTTACATTATCAGCAACATTCAGAGAGTTTAACTGAATCTGATCACTAGACATTTTAAGCCAATCTGTTTAACAGCTCAATTAAACTTGTTCATGCAGACAGACCGTCTGTCCAGCAACATTCACGGTGACCATAAAAAATTAGTCAAGATGATCAAAAGGGGGCAATAATGTGGAAATAGTCATTGTGCATAGTTTCCACCGGGAGCAAATTTCTAATGTCTAATTAACCAATTTCTGAGACCTGCTGTACTGGAAGCCAATTTGTGGCTAATTCCCTGAATTCACAGAAAAGGCTAACATTATTTCACAGCTCTGCCAACGGCTTTAAAAGACAGGTTCATAAATTCTAAAATCGCTATGAAAACATTAGTTAGGTACTCATATGTACACTGATCATTCCTCCTGTTCATCCCAAAAACTACTCCTTCCTTCACACAGTGTCCAGACACAAAATTTCCAGTAATAATTCAGTATGAGAAAAACGTGCACATTCTGTTTGAGGGTGGTGGTTCGGTTCAAGGGAGACAGTCAGTCACTATTTTCAGGAAAGAGGGTACAAGATGTCACACTGCAATGGTGCACTGACGGGTAACAAGCTTACCTCGCACAAGAAGTTCAGCCTCTGCGAATACAGTGTCAGCACTGGTCTGGGCTCGACACCCATACTTCCCGGCATGCTTCAACAAAATGCTCCTGATCATCAGATCCACCGTTGAAGACTGCTGCAATTGGTAAAGCAAAGCATAAAAAAGTTAGGTATTAAGAAGAGTAAAGAGTAAATGCGCTTGACAGAAAAAGAGTCGATTCCTTTACATCTTGTAGAGGCTCATGTGGCTTGAGAGATTTTTGTTTAATTCAGGTGCTCTCTTCCTGCTACATTCTTCAGCTACCCGTATTTTCTCTCCGTTGAAATGAGAAATGCCGCAGGCAAGACTGGGAATAATTCAGGGTCTACAGGCAGCTGTTTAGCACGAAACCTGATTAAAATTACAAACCATGCATCAGCCAGGAATCTGTTGTGCCAGTAAAGGATTGTCACTGCAAATACTTTGTCTCCAGAGTACGGGTAGCAGCAGAGGACACATCAGGACAGATGTGATTTTAACACCCACTGTTGATAGAGGAATAGTGACATAAACAGGACTCCCCGCTCTCTTGCAAATTAGTTTTTAACTTCATTTTATGGTTTAGTCACTAATAATTTTTTTGTATTATGGGAAAGGGAAATGTAAGCAAGTACTGTTACTCAGTAAAAATATAGAACTAAACTGATCAACTTTTTTTTTCTTTTCTAATGATTTCTAATGACTGTGGTTCTCAATAACTTTTAACTATAGACACAAACACATATGAACCAACTAGTGTGGCATGTCTCTAATTACAGTAATGGCCATGTTCACTAAATGTCCATGTACCCCAAATGTGGTTACAATTTGAAATAAGGAATATTTCAAATACAATCTGTATTTTCATTCTTCACAATGGAGCCCACAAAAAGAAAAAATGTGAAAAGGTGAAATGTCAAGGTGAACAATGCAACCTTGATGTTAAGGGGAGGCAAAGGTTAAATGCCTCCCTGTTTGTGTATAATTTCATCTTTATTTGAAGAATTTATTGGACATCTTTCCCTGAGGATTCTCGACCCTGCATCCTTTGACCTTTTCAAGATGACTTCAGTCAAACAGAGAGACAAACAAACAAAAAGAATGGAAGAAATTCAGCTATTGTTCTTTCAAGAAGGGGCCTCATCACTGCACAGCTTCTGTGAATGGATTTCTAACCATGTTTATGACAAAGCCATAATTTGATGAAAGACAGATGATGGTAGACCTTGTTACATATCCAAAAAACTCAAAAATATGATTATAATATGGTGATTCACCATGTCCTTTTCAGTTTTATATGTAGTATTTTTTTTTCTTTCCACATTATCTTTCTAAAGCCGTTATGACTGATTTCACAAGTGCTATTCAGAAGAACAGACCCTACTTGATAAACAGCATATGATATCAGAGAAAGTCTTTGATGATACCTGATAAACCTATTTCAATAGTTTAATCCACAAGCTTGATGTCTCTGGTAGTAATGTCAATTAATTGAAAAAAAAAGTCAGCTGAACAGACAAACTTGTAAGGAGATGGAGAAAAACAGACAGATACGTAGAGATGAACAGACGGACAGACGGACAGACAAACATATAGACAGATAGACAGATAGACAGATAGATAGATAGATAGATAGATAGATAGATAGATAGATAGATAGATAGATAGATAGATAGATAGATAGAAGGATATTCTTTGTCTTACGTTTGCTCTTACTCTCACTCTTACTGTTTGGATGTATTCAAAGTGGCCACCATCCTGCTGAAAGTTGATTGGTCTCTGGTTGAAGAACCACTGGAAAGCCACATCCAGCGACGTGTCGTGTGTTGCCTTGCAGCTCAGCACCACGCTCTCCCCCACTGTCACCTCCACTCTACTTGGGCTAAGCTCCACACGCATGGCCTCTGGAAGCACAAAGCTGCTGCACTGTCACCTCAGGCTAACCCAGAGCAGCTGCATTTCAGTGTGACCTCACTGCCAGAGTAATCATGAGAGCCCGAACCTAACAACACTCACCTATACCAGCTAAATATCCTGCTTAGCTCTAATCTAGACTGTGCACAGTGCGTCTGTGAGTCAGGAGCCTTTACACTGTTAAAGTGTGTCCTTGTAATATGATTCTTGAATGTGAGAGCCCTTGGTTCACGGTTGAGCAAGCACGATAAATTTCCTGGCACCCAAGCAAAGGTGCGAGGAAAAAATGACATTGGGGACTGTTTACTAGTGGCCGACTTGTGCTAATTTGGCAGAAAATAAAGGCCCCCAGGGCATCACTTACCTTTTACCCACAGTATGGCAGTCATCTCTGCTGAGCCCAACTGATTCTCTGCCCGACACACATAGCTCCCCTCATCCGCTCGGCTGGAGTTAACAATTCTCAGAGTGTTGTTCCGTAACAACATAATCCTGTGAGAAAGGACACAAAAATCAATACTGGTATGAGTAACAAATTCACGTACGAACAGATACACTACAAGTTCAGGCATGAGGTTATGTATTTGTGGTTGTGTTAGGTTTCAAGAATAGCAATAGTCACTGGGGATAAGAATAAAAAACTTAAAATGAACTGCTCAGATATTCTTGAAATAATCATCCAAAAGAGATTCCAATTGAAAATAATAAATATACTGTATATACACAGTATTGGTGTTTACAGCTAACAAGTTATTATCACTGAATTGAAGGACAAAAAGCATCTGACACTAAGATGTTTGTGTTACAGAAAAGCTCAGAGGACTGAGGCAAGTGAAGTAAAGAACAGTGTTTGGTATCTATTGTGTAGCCTTCAACAAACAAACATAGAAATAAACCTATTGCAATTAAAAACTATAAGTAATATAAATGTCTGTTAACAAATCTGATTTACAGATATCACTGAGTAGCCGCATCCTGAACGGGGCTAAAACACATGCTGCGAAAGACACAGATTAAGGAAATACAGACAAATTTTCAGTACATGAAAAAAACAAGTGACACCAAAGCATTGATGTCAACAACAAAAGAAGAAACAAAACAAAAGACAAAAAACCCAAAAAAGTATCCCTCTGTCTTTAAATGTGGGTACAATAATACACAATATCTCATCTTTTGCCTTTGCAGGAACACAACAGGCAGTCATTTACATAATTACGGTACAATTTAGAACTGATTAAAGGACCTCAGAACATTTAAGGAGAACAGTGCACAACATGAAATAAAATAGATGTTAGGGTTCTTTTTTTCTCTGCATCAATGTTTCCATAAATCTAAATAAATGGTGCATTCATCACTCACAGCACTCATGAATCCACCTGACAAACCCAATATATCCCACCATTCAATGAATACAAAACAAAAAGCTGCCAAACCACACTGTGCACGTGACCAAGCTGTCCTCCTGGGAAACACAAGTGTAACAGAGAAGAAAAAAAAAACAACAACACCACGTGCATGCCTAAGTAGCCCCTTATCCAGATGAAGGACACTAACAATATGCTATTAACAGTTTGCTCTGACTTGTAAATAACAGCTGGAGAATTAAGTGCTTGACATCAGATAGCAGAGGATGTAACTGTATCCAACAACACCGAGAGCAGGTGTGTGAGCAGACGGCTGTCAAAAAAACAGCATTGTGAGGACTTGCCCAGCGTCCAGTGCAAACCCCCTTCATTAAAAATAAAACAATTGTATAACATTTGATTTTAGCATGTACTAATCAAAACAATTGGAGGGGCGTGAGGTATTCTTGTCTTTTAATTCAGTTCATATTGGTTGGCATTTATATTTATTTATACTTACACTAAGCTCTTTCATCATGGGCAAGGTGATTGAAATTGGCAAAGAGAAACTCATGGAGGCGTGACAAAATCTTGCCACACATAGACAATTCAGAAGCAATCTGCAGCTAGGAGACATTTTTCAAATTAGGGAGGAAATTCACATCCGACAAGGACACTGAGGCAGAAAGGACAAGATAGGGACTGTTGGGTATACAGAATATGCAAATCAATTCAACCTTAGGAAATCTAAGAGAAACATTAGAAGATCACAGAAATGCTTCAGCATTGGACAACATTTATGTTCAAACCTCAAACAAGGTCTCAAACTGACTGCTACAGAATGCTCAATATTTGTAAATCAAGTCGGTAACCAATAATAGATAAACAGAAAATAGAAAAAGCATTTCACAATTTTTATATGTAAAATAGCCAAATATCCATTTGCTTACTGTCTTCAACAAAGAGTCCATGGGTTTCAATTGAGTCCGCCACGTACTTTCAAACTAATGGGATTAATACTTTCTATTTAAGAGACAAAAGCCCTAAACATTAGTGGAAATCCATGTTAATTACAAACCTTCATTAAGTCAGCACAGCTGTCAATGCCAGATAAACGTGAAGCTGTTTCGATTCCTCCCCTGTTCTTCCAAGAATAGAACGTCTCTCCATCCATAAACTCTTTACTTTACTAAAGGTAATGGCAGAAAATCCTTGCAGGAGTCACTCTGGTCAAGACCTGAAAACACATGACTCCTCTTGTTCATTTGGGCTTTTTCCAGATAGGAATCACCCTTTCACTAGGTTGATCTCCTGTTGAGGGCTGAACCCCCACCCTTCCCTAAACACAGGGTGTTACCCAGTTCAGTAATTTATTATAGTAATGTTGATTTGCAACAAACATCCAATTAGAGTGTCAAACTCTAATTGGATTTGAGCTTTTGATTATAAAAGCACTGTGCATGAGGGCTTTAGAAGAATCTGTAAGGAAAGTTACAAACTTACTGACTGATATTCTTCATGAAGATCATGAAGAAAATGAGCCACTCATATAATCACCTATATAATGCCAACACTTTATTGTGAAACTTAAATTGCTCTGATAGGAGGGATTTAGTAGCTGCTTTGCCAATAATTTATCTGAAAAATTCACTGCTCTCTTAGAGTTTTTCTCCATTAGTTTGGCTCATTTATTGAAACAGAAATTACATTCTCAAAATAACGTGGACAAACCTCCAAACCACTTGGCAGTTGTTCACAACAGAACTTAATTTCTCATTCATTTAATCAAATTGCAAATGTCTCAGTGTATCCTTGCAAATGATTAAGTACAGGTAGCCTACAGGTAGAACAATTTCCAAGTGAATAGATCTTGTTGATCTAAACTGATTGTCAATGAAGGACTGGCCTAAGACTGAGAGGTGGGCATGAGGGATGTTTCAGTGGTCCTCTGCCATAGTGACAAAACATCTAAACATTTTGACTTGCAGTGCTTACACAATGCCAAAGGGACGATGCATTTTGGGAGCACTGACTCTTTATATGAGAGGAATTTAGTTTTGACACATGAGTGAACTGTTTTTGCAGAGATATGAGCTTTTGCAAGTGAGCTATGGTGTTGTGTTGAATTGTAAGACTGTTTTGCCAAATGATCTTAGAGTTTTGAGAATGTAATTTCTGTTTCAAGAACTGAGCCAAACCAATGGAGAAAAACTGTAAGACATGACTCGAGATAAAGTCTGGTAAAAACAAGTCCAGGGCGTTGGAACAGGTATGAATCTCACTAGCAACACTGGAAAATAGATTTGCAAAGGTTTGACAAATACCTCAAAGGCTTTATCAGATCCAGGCAAGTCAGGGTCATTAATCA
This sequence comes from Selene dorsalis, assembly GCA_900303245.1. Lineage (NCBI taxonomy): Eukaryota > Metazoa > Chordata > Actinopteri > Carangiformes > Carangidae > Selene > Selene dorsalis. The sequence continues at coordinate 21,526 of OMNW01003024.1, forward strand.
CACAATACACATACCAACTTATCCCAATCCATCAGTTTCACTGAAGCCAGCTCTTTCAGAGAAAACAGACATCCAAAATGAGGACCATTTTCCCTTCAATGGAAAATTAAATATTTTGCAGATTTGAAGCATATCTGAAATTACCATGTTAAACTAATTTGGCTAACACTCGGCTTCTATCCACCTGTTAGAGGAATTAAGAATTGTCGCTGCCTGTTTGAAGGTGCGACACACTGATAATCTGATCATCAACTGGATGCCCTTGCTGCGAGGCTGTTGAACAGACTGCTGAATCTTGGCTGATAAACAAAGGTCCCATTCTCTCACTCAAAACTTGGGATGCTCTGCAGTGACTGATAATTTCAGCGGTGTCGCTCAGTTTGATTGATGGACCCTCGCCCTGCTCAGCCCCCTCTAGGTACCACCGAGAGATGTTTCTCATAAAAGATGATGTATCAAACTGCATGTGAATTCCAAATGCAATTGTACGGTCTAAATTGTCAGCATCCGTGAGAAGGAGGTGGGGTTGAGTATGCGTCCCCCGAGCTTTGCCAGCACCTAAGGTGTTTTATTTTAGCAGTGACACTTAATTTCAGTTACAGTAATGAAACTGTGATGTGTTACAACAAGACATGTATACAATTCCTCAAAGGCCTGAGCCAGAATGCTAACACTTGAATTTATGCCATGAAACTATGGCACAAAACAATATCACTGGATACACAATATAAAGATACTGAGGGAGACAAACTTTTCATGACTTCATAAATATTTTACGGGGCAATTAACTTTCTCTCACAATATTCTCTTGTCTAAACTGTGCAGAAGAAAAAATCTGGTAAGGAGGAGCTGGTAAATCAAAGAAAGAAAATGTACACAATCTATCCAGTGATGACAGAAAAAATGAATCCTTGCTCTTAAGTATAAAAATATTTCAAGGGTTTTATTTCAGGCCCTGAAACATGGCTGTTTTCAGTGCACAAGAAGGAATAAAAGCTCCACTTCAGTGATCTGATACAAACTGATTTTCCATGTTTAACACATCCCCATTGCTTTTCAATACCATGAATTGTACCAGGACACAGGCCTCGGAGTTGTGAGGGGATAATGTGTATTTCTTAAGATGTGTCATGCAGTAGAGATCTGCTATAACATTTGTACCAAACCATCTATCTCTGTTTATATTAGGTCGCTGCAGACAGCATTGCAAATCAGTGACCAGGAAAGCTTTATGTTACCAATTGTATGTTGTGTATATAATTCTCTACTTTAACTCAAAAAGCAATTTTCATATTTTATCAATAATGTTTTTTCTATTTAAAACATGAATGAATCACATGATGTTCAGTATGTCGCTATGAGCTCAGTATGTGTTGTTATTATCATGCGTGTTGAGTCCAGCATAAAATGTGTCAAGGTTTGAACCCCTGTACTATTAAAGTGTCTTCCAGAAGAACTCAAGCTCAACAAACTGTGTGTAAATTTTCTTACAGAGATCATTAACTCAGTGTTATTTTCTTATTTCATAAAGCTGTACATTATAACTGACAGATCAAATGAGATAATTCACAATGTAAAAAGCTCCTTCTGAGTGTGACACATGATGCATGTAAGAAACTGTTGCTGTACCTTTTATTTGGCTGTATCCTCCTGTCTCCTCTCTTCCATGTTATCCGTGGTTTGGGCGACGCTCTGGGTTTGCATTCGATTGATACATCTTTTCCAAGTGTGGCGATGACCCGTACGGGATTGGGGACAAAAACAGGTGCCGACGCTGTGTAAGACAAACACACAAGATTTAAAGATGTATTAAAAAATAAATACATTTAGAAAATTAACAAAAATGTGATGACACTCCTCTGGTAGATGACAGTGAAGCTTTCAGTAGAAGTGGGTGGGTCTCTCTGAGAATGCGTTATCTTGAATTCTGATTTCACCCGTAGGGTGTTAAATTAAATCAGAATTCAAGATAATGCATACGTTTGTGTGTGTGCATGCGCACACACACACACACACGCACACCCACCCATACACACATATGGTATTCCTCAAGGAAGCATTTTTAGCCCGATTTTATTTTCATAATATTCTCCCAATGGGAAACATTATCACCATGTCAATTACCATTTCTATCCTGTTGATACACAAAGGTTTTTTTTTTGCCACTTTTTTCATATGTCCCCAATGCACAAGATGATCTTATTGCCTGTCTCACTGGCATTAATGTGTAGATAAACAAAAACAAAGAAGAGAGGAAAACTGAGATGCTTTTAATAAAGTGTAGTGGCTTGTAATGACAGTGGTATCATGGCCAACATGCTACTATTCATACTGCAAGTGATTCAAAAAAATCCAAAGCACCGTGTCTATCAAATTATGTCTGAATGCTACCAAATCAATGAAAAATGAAGAAGTTTCATTGCTCTGTGTCTGAACTGCCCATCAGTGAAACAATATTTGACTAGCTTATTACAGGTCAGCTTGTTTTTGAATTTTTCTGTCTCCTCATGGTGAAAAAAAGCTTAATGAAGCTGTAATCACTGTGTGGTTGCTAAATTGTAACAGTAATACACATAATAGTCTTTCCAACTCTTCAACTGTGGTATTTAAAAAAAACAAATAGCTAAAAATACTACAGGGTTAGTATGACACATCATGAATCAAAACAAAGCTTGATCAAAGTACTATCAAAATACTTCTTCCAAAGTAATAACTTGATTTTCCTTCAAAGTTTGATTTCCCTCACTACTTTTAAATACTCTATAGTATACCGTACTTTGTCTTAATTCTGTGCTAATTCAGCATATACCAGTATTTAAACAGAGATTATTATGTTGTGAAGCCTAATTACTAAATAACTGCCATTATGTTAATGATGACATGGCTGGATGATTTGAACTGCTTTTAGGGAAAATTATTTTCAACCCATATTTAACCAGGCTGCCTGAGTGAATAATAAATACTAATATAAATCCTTTTAATAATTATGGGTTGCTTATGGCAACAAATGAAGCACTAATGGTCTAAATAAGGCTTAAAGGCACTAAAGTTGGTGTGCAACTGGTATAGAGTTGTATTACACATCAAGGCCATCTACTGGCTGCAAGGCCTTGTCAGTTGTGATTATTCAAATCCTGAGTGATGCTTTATATGTGACATTATACACAATGACAATTCAATCCCATCTGTAGCTACAGGCTGACCCCTCCCCTGGTAACACTTGTGTGTCTGAGCCTGAGTAGCTGCCTGAGTGGCAGAGGTCCCTCTAGACAGGGAAAGCAGCAGAAAACAGAGCAGTTGCTGTGAGTATTTGTTTTAATCAAAATGAGAGCAGGCTTGCAGCTGGTAGCAGCGGTGCCTTATTGCTTCACCCGCAACCCTCCCAGAAGAGCTGGATCTGGGACAAGATCGCAGGCATGAGGGCAACCGCTGCCCCCACATAGCCTCCAGTGATCGCTCATCTTCAGCCTGTTATTAGCCATGTAATCTGTCCTGATAGTGTTTGCTTGTGGACATCTCCAGGGAGCACAGGTCACTGGGATGAGATGCCTGGGGGGTATAGTTATGAAAACATTCATCACAAGCTTCCAACTATCATCCTTGTAACTATGACTCTAAGAAAGGCAAAAACACCTCCTCCTCGGATCAGATAAAGCATATTAAGTCTATAACTTTTGACTCCTGTAGATAAAGCAGTGAATTATAGTCAACTAACCAGAGGCCATTGTGCACTGATTTTAAAAATGATGGTTTAGGGAAAAACATCCCTTTTTGTGCATAGGCAAAAAGAAAAACTTTGTCCATTTCCAGTAAGATTTTCCAAATGCCACAGATTCCCTTCAAAAAAGGGCATGCCACAGAGACAGTAAATCAAACTGTCCCTCAGGGGAACACGAAAGGGGAATGGGTGTCACCAGATGTGTCCCAGTATAGAAGATGACAAGGAGAAAATAGTGCATCAACACAGAACAGTGAACAGCCATTCAGTATGACTGCTGTGTTTTTAGCCTGAAGCCTTAAAGGCTGAAGAGCACAGTTTCCTTGACTTTTAATGTCCTTAAATTTCATGTTATGCATGTTTTGCTATACAAAAGAAGTGGTAGTTTCAAGACAATGGCAAATTTGTATAGCCAGTGAGCTGGCAATAATGGATAATAATAATTTATTATACAATGATAATGGCATTGACTAATAAATATCTGATGAAAGTCATGTCCAAAGTGAAGGTTTGTTTTCTCTAAGTTATGCCGATTGCAGTGTTCTGTGCTTTGATGACAAACAATAGAGCGGAGATAAGACCCTAATGGAGTCATTAAACTCCATCAAAGAAACCATTGATGTCTCTCTACTTGTGTTTGCTCCCATTAGTATAAATCTATACCTACAAGTCATTGCTTTTCATTCTCCACAGGATAATGTAGAGATAATGTAAGACTCTCCTCAACTTGATGTGTGCAGACACCTCATTGAATATAACCATAAGGGTCCTTCTTTTATTCATGCCGTCCACTACCAGGGTTAAATCAGGGACCATTGATTGGCAATCAGCACATTTCAGTTCAGCGTTCACCACTTGCATTTCAATTTCACCTCACCTATCATCCGGTACCTTATTCAGATGCTAATACTTGGTCTGCAATTTTATTCTTTGCGGAGAATCATGAAATATACCTGGCAAAGCACAAAACTTACAGAATTTAACACAAATCATTTTTTTATTTTAATACTTCGTTTAGTTGTGCAAATGTAAATAATAAAAAAAAAAAGGGGTAAATACCTAAGATCTTCAGCTCAGCATTGGAGTAGATGGCCCCGTATTTATTTTCCGCAACACACTGGTACATTCCTGAGTCCGTCTGCTGCACCTTGTTAATGGTTAGATCTCCATTCACTATTTCAACTTGACCCTGTAATAAGAAAGAACATAGAAAGGGGGCTCATGTCTGAATATAGATGTACTGTACACAATTCTGTACATAGTGGTCATGTACTTTCAAAGGAGTAATTTGTATGTTTAATGGCACAATCAACAAAAGAAAAGGGTACTGTGCAGTGAGGAGGGTACCTGTGATGTCAAGGGCAAACCATTACGAAACCAGCGATAGGTGGGCCGAGGCCTCCCTGTGGCCTTGCACTCCCATTGGAGCTTCTCTCCGCTATCCATCTGAGTATCATTAATCATTCTGACCCACTGAGGGAAGGCTTTAAGATAGGGAAAAAAAGATTTAAGAATAAGTAATATATCCTTGAAACACACACACACCAGGAACAAGTATGGCTGCCTCTACTTACATGAACGAGAACACACGTGCACTGTGAACAGTCAAAATGAGATGCTGTTTTGTCAAAAAAGTGGATGCCTTTATGTACTAAACTGCTTATCTCTAATCTCCTCATGACACACACACACGCATATACATACATGTACTGTGTATGTTCGGACATCAACAGAAAAAGCTGCCAGTACTACGGCTGACTGTTTGACCCTATGCCTTCCTTTTTGTGTACTGCCTTTTATGTTTTTGCTACATACAGAGAAAATACAGTGAGGATCTTTACTGAAGGGACCCAGAGTCACAAGGTTGTCAATAAGAGGAAAGCCAGCCTCTCCTCTCCTCTCCTCTCCTCTCC
>OMNW01003024.1:27267-52594 GCA_900303245.1 Selene dorsalis
TCACATTCATGTTTTTGTGAACAGGCTCCTTCAAATGCAGACCCTGCCCATACCATAGGCAGACTAAACTGACCCTAACCCTTCGTGGGGGCCCCTTAACCATGAAGCCTTTTTCTTTACTCCACAGCCTTCTTGCTTGTGTTTCCAGACTGCATACAGAGTTCCTGTCCAACTCCACCAGCTACATAGAATATCTGTCAAAGCTCCAGGTCTCGACACTGCTGTATACACTTTTTTCTTCATATTGTAGTCTCTTTTTTGTCTACATGTTGTTTCCAATTTCTGTAAATATAAAAGACTATAACATTTACACATTTTACTGGGTCTGGACCATTATGTCAGGCCTGTTTAACAGAGGGAATGCCAATCAGTCACTAACAAAAGCTTTTTTTTCTTCTTCCATCTCTTTATTTGGGACTTTTTGCTGTTTTTACCCTCAGATGAGACATTTATAAATGCACATGGTGACACCACTATGCTAAAGCAAACATCATACTGTTTTAGATAAAGCTTCAACAAATCTTATTTTACAAAACTACAAGAATCATCTTATTCTGATTAGTATATAGTATAGTGTAACACACCTCATCAGACACATAGTGCATAGTGGCATATTTCTCTTACAGTGTGTGCAGAAAAAAGAAAGCTATGTCATTGATTTGCTTTCTCGAGCAGTAACATGCCAAGCACATTTTTTGCTGTTCTTTGCATACAGAACCTCCAGTTGAAAGCTTTTTCTGTGTGGTTTGATTGAATGATTATGGTCACAAAGGTCTCCCTCACAATGAAAGTTCACACTACCAGCTGACCTGTGTAAATTACATTTAGCGTGAGCCTGCTACAAATTAGGCTCCCTATTCTCCTTGTGATGTCAACAGAATGGAGGTTGCCAAGAAGTGCAGGGCCTTGGAAATGTGTCCTACTGAGGCTGAGGCAGTCCATTATTGTGGTGCTGTGCACATGGCACAGACAGAGAAGAATAGAGGACATGCAACCTCATAGATAAGTTTATGATTGCGATAATTCAACAAATGTACTCGTAATTCACACTGGATTGAAAACTGAAAACTACTCTTAACTGAGGTCCATCGTGAAAGTGATGAGCAGTTACTGCACAAACATGATAGAAATTCACTATATACTGTATAATGAAAACATCAATGTGATCAGAGTGATCACCACACATTTAGTAAAATAATTAACAGTATATATCGTATGTTAATATGGGGGAGTGCGTGTCCAATACCTCAGCTCTACATAACTACCAAAGGAAAAATTGTGACAAATGACAAATCTATGAATATGACAAATAACAACTACAATTACAAAAAACTGACACGGTAAATATTTCAGAGCAAATGATGGTGTTTAAGAGAACCACACTTCTCAACTAAAAGAAACAGCTCATTCATTAAGATGATGAACACTTGTTCATGAATTATCTGCAACGGGTGTATAATTAGTCCTTGGACTGCTCAGCAAATTCACAGAGACCAGTACTGGTCCCCAGTCGTGAGATTTGAGAATACTTTAACTACCAAAGACTATATCATGAAAGAGGAAACTGCTCTGGGGAAACTGCGGAGTAGTTTAGACAGCTTGTACTAATTTACTACGATTCCTGGAACGCAGCACTTTTTTTTTCCTATATGTATGATGATAGATTACAAACACAGGAGTAAGGACATGCTAGGACTTACTGTAGACCTGTAGATGTCCTTTGAATGCGGTGCCTCCTCTTGGATTTTCAGCTTTACACTCATACGTTCCTGAGTCCTCCAGCTGAATGTTGGGAATCTCCAGCACAGCCTGAGACTTTCGAAGTCTCGCTTTCTTGGGGATGTTGCCATTTATCTTCCTCCATGTGATTGTCGGCACTGGGCTGTGAGAAGAGAAGAATGATATTATACACTTAATACAGTCTAGGAGAGTAAGCACTGATTACAGTATGTTTTATTATGTGAGCTGCATTTTATCTCTTTACAATAAGAACATTACCACATACACTCACAGATTAATCTGCCATCCGCTACGACCTTTTTATAACAACTTGAGGACATTTTTGCGTTAGATACATTTTTTGGTGAGTCAGATAAAATATTAAAAAGATCAATTCTCTCAAGCTATGCCCTTGTTTACCTCTGTGGAAAAACAATGAGCTCTATTCTTACTTTTAGTGCACGTGTTTAACTGTTGGTTAATACTCCATGGGTTTATTGATTAATGAAATTGCCCGTGTTTTAGAGAGTAAGAAGGAAAATTTGTGACTTCATTCAGAGTTGTGGTCACTGTTTTCACACTCACACACTTCAAATGCATGATTAATCAGAACAGTGAATCTCAAAACAGTAGAGAAACTGTTGCAGTCTACCAATCAATCAAAGAGATTTCAAACAGTGAACTACATCAAACATTTGCAGTGACCTACAGATCCCACAGGTCTTTAATTTGCAATTAAGAATTGACACACCATGATGCCTAGTTAATGCTGGTTCTGCTCCACATGTGAATCATTAACCTCTCGAACACTCATGATGTATTTACTGTACCAAATGACCACCCCATTAGACCTCAGGTTTCAGAGGGACAGTGACAATATTCTAATCAGCCTTAGTGATTTTTATGATTAGTTTATGAGCGGTGTCATCTATCCTTACTTATTCGGGGATTGCCCAATAGATCCTTGTGATAGATGACTTGCACATGCAGAGAATGTATTACTATGCACTCAGTATCAGTAATGCTGTCGTGTATGACAACTAGAATAGACAGGTCTCTGAAAGATGGAAATGTGACACTATGCAAACCTCCAGCGAACTCATCAATCATTTAGCCAAGATGGAAATGTTACATCCCTGAGCTTTTTTATCTGTTCTAAATTCACAAGGACATAGAAGGGCTCTTGGCTACGATGGCTCAAATCAGGATTCAGAGCATGTTTTCTGTCAAATAAAGAGTTTTTCCATTTGGAGTTTTGGTGTTCACAAGCTTTTTTTTTCTTGTAGACAAACAATTAAAAAAAAATTCATTTTCTTTTTTTTTGGAAAAAAATGGTTAATCATTACTTTACAGCATGCATTTAGGTTTTCTTACACCACTGAGAGTCAAACGCCACTGAGAGTCAAATAATAGTCAATAGTTTCAGATAAATTTCAGTTGTTAAAGCCCCAAATTTCTGCACATGAATTCGGGAATAAGCTCTGTCACTATGTCTTCATCAACAAGGTCGTAATTTCTATCTCTGACCTCCATATAAAATAAAATAGAACAGACATGATGACACCTCCATTGTCATTCCAGTCCATTGACACTTTTCTATTCCAGTTAATCCCTGACAAAATGAAGAAATGAAGTAATTTTACTTTTATTACAGACACTAGTCACATTAATCCAGTGAAATAATGGAGAGAACATATTAAATATCTAGTTGCTAAAGTGTTTTAAATTAACAATAAAATGATTCCATACAGTATGGATACCTGGGGCAAGATCTGGGGCTTGAGGTAAAATCTGACATCTGTGGTCTAATGTGGGGCCATTTCTTAGTACTTTGTGTCCTCATTTTAATGCCCCTGTGGTGTGTATACCAACAGCATAAACACACATCAACAACAGGCATGGTGTTTAACCCAGCACTCATGAATATGGCATGCAGTTACAGGGCACTTGCCTATGGACACCTTTGCTCCAAACAAAACTCTTGAATAGCTGGAGAGCAAAGCGAAACTATATAGGCCCTCAGGGATTGGAACATGAGGGTGAATCTTTGTGAGTCTATGGCAGGATTTCTCATTGGAGACTGAATAATGAGCACCAGGCCTACAATGGATGTAGCCTATATGTTCACAAGACTGAGGGAGGGTAGGAGGGAACAGACTCACTCAGTGTAAAAATAAGAAGCTGAGCCTGTCAGTGTACTTCTGTGTGAAACTGCTGGCATAAACTTCGTGAAGCTCTGGTTGATTTTATCAAAGCATACAAACTGAGTATTTTACATGCTCATGTTGTGAATGTGTTTCAAACTGGTGTTTATGTAAGGTATTACTGTATTCAATTTAAGAACATGGCCATAGGCGAGCTCTGTAGATTAGATCTTAATTAGCATTCCACACAATTGCTGTACCTCGTCTGGACTAGTTTCATAATCAAGGTTCAAAGCTAAATCTAATACTTGAGAATTGGTTTGCTTCAGATCATTAACATCTGAACATTATCCCACCGTTCTTGCTTGCGTAACTCTCGGTTTCTTGTTCCTTTTAGGGAATTCAACGCTATTTTTAAGGGAGAATCTACCTGAAACTCAACACCCCATTTTGCCTGTATGATCTGCAAAACAAAGACATTCAACACAGCAACATAAAATGTGTTGTCCTTAACAGGCACTCTCTGTTGCTGCTGACAGTGTGGCCCTTGTGCGCCTGTGTGGCTCAGTGAGGAAAGTAACTGCAAAAGGTTCAAGGGTTTGATTCCCTCTAGGGTCGCTGAAGCTAAAAGTATATCCACTACTCGAAGGCAATTCAGATAAAAGCATCCACCACATGCTACATATTATATTTTAAGTGGAAATGAGTGGGAGAATGTGTAACCCATCAAATATACAAGCCTTTTTGAACTGCAGCGAACTTCATACTCCGATATCCCTTGAAATGAATGCAGCTAACAGAACTGCACTTTGCAGAGTTTCTTATAAATCAGTCTGTGAAGCAAAGGTTTTAAATTTAATTTGTGCTTTCTGAAATAAGCAGATCACCATCAAGAGGTGATCTGCTTAAAGCATTCAGGTTAACTATCCCATTAATCCTTTACTTAAAAAAAAAAGTGTATATTGTTACTGGTGATACGTGGGTTAGTTGTGATATTATCCAAATTTGCATGTATACATAATCCATCCGCCACCCACCAGAACAAATTATTTTCCACAATTTACAAACAGATAACACGATGAAGGTCTGAGGACCGAAATATGGTGCTCTTAATAAATCTAACCTATCGCAAGTGTAGACAGTGTGTAGAAGTATTTTCACAATTTACAAACAAAAATTAGTCTTAAAATGTATTCAGATTTTAGACAGATGTAATAAATATTTTCCTAATATATTACATAATGTTACACCCACCCACAACCATTCACTGTTAATTTTTCTGAGCTGACCCATTCCATCCACAGGGAACCCTGGACATTACGCAACCTGAGAACCACTACTGAACCCTGTTGAACAGTTAATAAAAGCTGAGGCTGTAATGGCAATAAACATCTCACAACTTTTTTTTGCTATAGATTTCTATCCACACTGCAACCCCGACAAAAGCTGGTGGTTAAGATAATGACAGGGAGTGCTGTGCTGGACTGCACACAATATTTGGTTTATAGTTCTGACTACTTGAAGTATGAGCTAATTGGCTGTAAAGAAACTTGTTAGGGCACACAATTACTTGTTTGAATGTGAGTGTTATTCACATGAAAGATCTGAAGAACAGTGCTAATGATGCCCATTTCTCACTTCATATTTATATGAAGCAACCTTAAACATCACAAGGACAAAGTGTTGATCCAGTGGTAAACAGTCGTTACTGTTTAATGCAGAATTCATTTTCAGCTACACACAAAATCATAATTATGTAATGATCCTTCTTGCAGACATTACTAAAAATAACATCACAAGGTCACCAGAATGAAAACCTCTTTAAATCTAAGGAGGGCTGTGTTTTTTTAATTTTTTTATTGCTTTCTCATTCATTTTCTTTGTCTAATTGTTCTCTTTGCCCTTGACTATGGCCTACAAAGTACAAAGTAAGCAAATATCACAACAGACAATTACATCAAGAGGCTCTGGCATTCACACAAAGAGCTTTTCTGCCCTGTCTTAGCTAGCATTGCTAAGACAGGGCATATTGATCAACAGGAGAACAAAACCCATTTTAACTTCATTTTCAGTGCTATATAAAGACTGGCACTCCTTAATCGGGCACGCTGATAAATCATTCATCTCCAAGTACAAGGGTAAGTCACTGAGATCACTGTCTGACTGAAAGCTATCATGCACAAACTACTTGATTCATAGGGCAAGGACTCAAGCTGTTCGGCTCTTCTACAGCCATCTAAAAACTTCTGCTTAGCTCCATGGAAAAAATTAAGTGGTGTGCGATTAGAATGCAGTGTCTATATATTTAGGAAATGACTAACCATAATGCCGATAATTAATTGAAACGAAGGTAAACAATTATGAGGTGCTTAGTCATCTGTAGATTAGCGACTGTTTGCACATAAGATAGGAGTCGGTGATGAATAATTCCTGCTGAATAATTACAAACAAAACTGAGTAGTACGTTGAAAGATATTTTATTCTTTCTTCAGACACCGCTTCAACTTTGCTTTGAAAATGAACAGATTGACAATGATTTGCAATTTTTTTTTAATTTTTTATATCAAATACAAAGAACTGTGGTTTCATTTTTGGTCTAACCTTCCCAGAGTTTATCCAAAAGCAATTCCAAAAAAATATTTTAATGTAAAAAGGCAATAGCTTCAGCTTCATAAACCATGAACCCAGCAATGCTAACTTTAGTAACTGTGGTAAGTGCTTTGGACAAAAGTGTTTTCCCTCCTGGCGGACAACTATTACCAATTTCATTTTTTTCATAGACATAACCTTGGCTTTCTACATTCATAACAGACCCTGAAAGCACCCAGGAAACACAGATACATTAGGGCTCTCAATTATGAGAACACATGGGTCCCTAGGGCTGAATTCCCTATTCAGTCTTCCCCCTTGCACTAACATGTCATCTAACAGCCGAGCTACGATGCTGTACTTCTCTACACTCACTTAACATCCTGCCTGAAGACAAGATATGCTTGGTACCCACTCAGGTAATGGAATAATGTAATTTAAAGAAGAGAGGGAAACACAAGACGTATTATCTAGAGGATCTCTCAGTAACAGATCAGTGATGGGCTGTACTTTATTGTTCTTGGTGATTAATATTACACTGCTGTAATATGCAGCTTCCTATATTTGTGCAATATGTCCTTGTTTACTTACTTCCCCAGAGCAAAGCACTCCAGCCTGACAGTGACTCCTTTGGCAGCCAGAACAGATGTAGGGAAATGCACTTCAATTTTGGGCTCATATTCACCCATGACACCTAGAAAAGGTTAAGAGAGAGGAATTGCAGACATTAGAACCAAGCAGATTGAAACAGTCACTTACCCACCCATTACCCATCATCCTCCTCTTTTCTAGCAATGTACTACACAGACACCGGGTATAGTGATTTTGAAATAATAGGGATGACCACTGCCAATTGCCCCAGTGCAGGTTTTATGAGTATGTATGCTGCAACTGGAGATAAAAATGGAGCAGCAAATTGAAATTTTCAGAGGATTCCTGATGTTCAAGCATTTAAAATAGACACAGCGCACTGAATCATGTGGCGTACAGGTGTGGGACAGCACATTATGCACGCCATCTGGCACATCATTCAAGTATCCACCCTCACTTTACACACTATTCATCAATAAGGTTAGTGATATTGACTACAGAGCATAATATTTTTGATCTGCTCAAACATGGATGAAAACACACAGATGGTATAATACATTTCAATATATTTTCATTATTTTTAGGTGGTTTAAGTCAGTTGGAAAATACAGGAGTATAAGATGAATTTGTCATAATGGCAACTATGCATAACCATATCTACTGTGTAAGAAATGGTGGAAAAGCTCAGTAGCCATCACAAAAACAAACATTAACATGACACAGCCACAAATAGTCTCCAGGGCCGACAGTAGCGTGTTGTCAACAAGAATTAGTAATTCACTCCACAATTCACAAAAACATCACATCTCTACTCTCTCAGCTAGAGAATGTGTTTTCTTTGTTTTTTCATCTGTAAGTTTAAGTGGCCATTTATATCCATTTACAAGAAAGATATGTCAGATGACAATGAGCAAATGTGGAGTAAGCACTAAAAAATACTTCACATTTGTTCTAATAAATATTTGTCTTATTATATGGAAACCTCAGAACCTGCTTGAATTTGCAAGAAAACATAGCAGAGCATATGCAGCACTGCTCCAGATGCTCTGTAATGTACATAATCAGTAAGACAAATGACCGGCTTGGCATTTGAGAAACCATAATTATACCTCCTACATGTGCCTGACACTTTTTATGTGAAAAAATGACTGCTGCAAAGAATGAGTGGATTTATTGAATTGTAGCTCACTATGTATGGAAAATGAGTTTTATGATATTTGTTCCCAAGAACTTTTCAATTTCAATCTCATTCTCAACATTTATAGCTCCAAAGCAGCCCTTCACATACAATGAATTTGCAATATTTCATTGGCTCATGCCATAGTATATTCGATATCATATTCAGTTCCGGTGGCTGGACCTGATAGAAATGAAAGAAATAATGTCCAGGCATGGCGTGCTGAAACATTACTGGTCCTCATTTGTAGTGTAGCATTATACATTATGTTCCCATTTTATTGATTAATCACATGAAAATCGCATTTTTCTGTTGTGCTTTGTTTTTCATTCTGCAAAGTATGATGCATGTCCTCAAATTTGTAGTATTGAAAAATTGTTTGATCAGGTCTATGGTGCACTAATAGATAGACATTTAAGATGCCTCTCAGAGGCATCTTAGATAAGAAAATAGAAAATACAAAAACACATTTTGTAAGTTTATATGTTTGAACAAATTAATTGGACAACTTAACAATATATAGAGTATTTCATATTTTTTTGTGTGAACCCCTTTTTATTTATGAACTGATCAAATCAGATTTCCCCTTGCCAATAAAACTGTAATAGTTTAATAAAAAACTTTCATTTACTTTCTTCATTTCCATAACTGTTTGAGACAATTCCTAGACAGCTGAACAAGCTGTCTTAATGGTAATTGGATTCTCTCCCGTACTGTAGCACCCATTGAAAGCTTAAGACATTGATCCTCCATCTATACAACGACAGCCACATCTCACACAAAGAACATGATTAAGAGCCCAGAAAAAATTCTATATATATATATATATATAATATACCAGACAATCTCTGGTGATTTAATTATTGATTTTTGAGGGTTCAGTTTTTAAATGCATTTGTTCCTGGGGATAAGGCAGGGTTTAACATGCCAGAAGGGGAAACAGCCCATTTACAGCTGCTGCTTGTTCTCAATGAACACATGAATACCATCTCAATTAATAAAATAAAAATGGTCTTCCATTTTTAAAAAGCACTGAAACGAACACTCCTATTAGTGTAGACACAGATTTAACTGTTTTGTTATTAACCATCACATGGTTTCACATACATCATTGACTGTATGTCGGTACTTTATTGATATTCAGGGTAACAAACAATGAAATGTTTTAACACATATATCAAAAATATGTGGGTTAGTGAAAAAAAAAATGCTATGCCATGCTGACATCCAATATGGCTATGGGCCTAAATTCCTCAATAATACTTTCAGTGCAGTGCAGAAAACATGCCCATGTGGCGATGACATGGCTGCAAACAACTGATATTACTGTCAGTGTGGAGAGAGAAAATTTCCTCTGGCAATAATAACATACTGCTGTGGTCCAACTGCAGGTTTTACCACTTATCTCTAGGTAGGAACAATGTGTCAGAGCCCAATCTGTGATTTTTTCGAAGAAAAAACAACCCTGTGTATGGGTTATACAGTACTCTCATATATAGAAGAAAATAATACATGATAGATACTTTACATCTTGTGTGTTTTAGTACTTTCTGTATTAACCAACATTATGGATGTAAACAAACCTGTGCCCACACAGAATATACAGGAGGCCAGTTATCTGCTATGTATAGGACAAAATATGGATGATAGATGATGGCAAGCCTGCAGAGGTACTGAACAGACCTTCTGTCGTCAGGGAGGCAGCAACGGTCCATAAGAGCACGAACCACCAGACTCATAAACAGCCTCCTTCCCACAGCCATTCAGACCCTCAATGCACTGTTAACTGTCACTTTATCTTTCTTTCTTTTTTTTTTTTTGAAACACAGACTCTTTATTCTGTGTTCTTTACCCTGCATAATTTATTATTTATTATTTTTTACACTTTGTTGACCAGTGATTGTATGTTTATGGGTGTATTCTTTTTATGCTTGAGGCACCTGTTGGAGACCATAATGACAATAAAGAGTCTTTCTATCTATAAAAGGCTGTGTAAAATATAATTTTTTTTACTTGCAGAAACGACATTTGATGTAAACACATGTTTCTTGTGTGGTGTGGCCCAGGACCATTTTGCAGTTAGTAGTATATGTAGTAATGTAAGGCACACCAAAGAAATAAATCAAAGAGTGGGTGTTTCTGAGATGAACTGTATGTCTCTTTAAAAACAGTGCATTAGTCCAGAGTTCAATGATCTGCTCAAGGTGGTTTGCGAATTGACAATCAATGGCTTCCAGCAAGATATAATGGAGCCCAGATGCTTGTTTTGATTAAGAGAGTCAGAGTTGGAGCTGACAGTGGTGAGCCACACACAGATCCAGCTTGAACTGTCTACTGTGTAATAATCACTCACGTTTACTGAGGCACAGATTGCCCCATCTGATTGGTCAGAGTCCAATGACTGAGGGGCGCACACAGCATCGGAACATTTGGGTGACTGCTGTGAGGTGTGCCAATGTAATTTTCAGCATTTTAGACCCAATTTCACAATGCAGAGAGCTGCCGAGCAACATGAGATTTGCAGAGCAAGAGATGCCAAGACATTCTTTGGCAAAATGGGCTTACAACTGTAGAGATTTCATTTGGCCATGTTGTGCTGCAGGTGAGAGTGCTGTCCCTCGGCCCATGTGTCAAAGCAACATGTCACAATATGGATGCTGCAAAATTGATTCCTCCCATTACATGTTGTTGAAAAGTAACAACAAAAATATCTTTTATCAAACTATAAAGCACATTAAAACAATCATAGCAGACTGACCGCCATCCTTCTGGCTGTATTTTTCATCTTGGTTAATGAGAGAAGCAAACCAATTAAGGGTGGTGATGAGCTAAGTATGATATATGTCTCTGAGGTCCATTTCATACAAAATCTTGCTGGAAGGTATGTAATCTTTAAGAGGTAAATTCCTCTTGCAACATTTTAGAGCGAACCTGGTTCAGAGGCACAGAGGCCCTTTCACAGCTTCACTTGGGATGTCATCTCAGTGGCTCTTTGAAACCTTGACAATGACAGGCACCTGTGTGAAGTGATGGACGTTTCTCTGTGTAGTCAGATGTAAAAAGCCTGTAGGTGAAATCCACACCTGATTCTAACAAACAGCTCCACAGCATAGCTCCAGAGAGGCTAGTATAAAAGAGCAAAATCCCATCGACAGCAAGGGCCATTGATTCAGTTAATTTTATGCTGGAAAATGATTTCCCTTATGGCCAGTTTCACCAAAGCACATTGTGAGTGGAGGAGGCTCCCCACACTCATGTTAAAGCATTGCTCACTATCTATTTACGGTGTGTATGGAATTCATAACACCCTCCACCAACATGAGGCTCAGTGGAAAGCCGAAGACTGTCCCACTTTTATTAACCTATCTGATCTATTTTTTTTATTTTTTACCCGAAATGCATTCCGATACAATAAAATGCACCACCTGAATATAAAATATGCTTTTAGATTCGCTAAACAAGTGCAGCAGCAGGAAGCAGTGTAATAATGTAATACAAAAATGTTAACAGTTTCAGATGAACAGAGAAAGTATCACAGAGGACTCTCTGATACTTCCTCTGTAGTATGTGCTTCATCCAGTGAAATCCATTAGATTTGTCTGACTAGTATCGTGTGTGAGGTGCGATAAATCCCAAAGACTCACCATCAGTTTTCAAAGTTAGAGGTGTTGGAGGGCTCAGGACCCTTGCATTTGTCACTGTGTTCTTCACCAGACAGATGTAGCTTCCCACGTCAGAGGGTTGCACCTTCGAGATGTACAGGTTCCCTGTGTCTTGGGAGATGAAACGCCGACTGTCCTCAGCAACAAATGAGGGGAACTCATTAAACACCCAGCTGTAGATAATCTCTGTAATGGGAAAGTGAGACCATACAGGTTACAAAAAATGCTTAATGTAGCTTTGTAATAGTCATCTACACACTTGGCCAAAATCCTGTGCAGTGAAAAGTGTACTTTCTTCAGATCTATATGTTTGTGATCCTAAGAAAACTAAGCTTCATTTGTAATGAAAAAGGACAAAGTGGATTTCTTTTACATTTAATTCCAGTCTCTCCTTCCAGACTATTCATAATAGTATTAATAGCAAATCCTTGTAGGATAACAATGGTTGGTTATTGACTGACTTTATGGCAGAAAGCATCAAATAATTACTGATGCACATTTCTTGTAGTCTCACTGCATGAAAGAACAAGACTTCACAATAGAAATGGTGCGTCTGATCTGACATGTTTACTATGAAATAGTTAGCGTGTGACAAACTATCAGTGGGATAATGAATGTACTGTGTGAACCTGTGTAAAATGCAAAATATTAACCACAGATAACATCATTAACGCCACCGCTGCTAATGATTACTCAACGCCTATGAAACAATAACAACTTAAAGAAGTAATGAGAGTGGGATTTGTACAACATCAAGGGATCAGCTCGCTCATCACTATAAAATGACTGCGAGCTTGATCTAAGTCCAGGAAAATAATCCCGCGGCTCCTAAAGATGAGAAACATAACAGGGTCTTAATGAGTCTGTTATTTGCAAATAGGTTATTTTAATTAATTGCCGATAGCATCAGAAAGGTAAAACTGGCATAAGATAACTGATTATTCAAAGATGGACTGATCCCAGTGAGCTTCACTGTATGAGCACTGGAACGTTAAATGTCATCATACGACAGGATCAGTGCTCTATGAAATAAAAAAGGAAAGAATGCAGAACAAGGTTTCTCTGACTTTGAAAATAAAAATCTTTCTAAGATATCAAGGTTATTTGCATGTAAGCTGAATCTTTAATATTTTATTCATGAATTACAGTGTACAGTAGTCTAGGATATAAACTGCTGAATCCTGGCAGACTTAGAAGCACAGATGTTCTTATGTATTATGTATTCTTTAATATTTAGCTAATGCATGCTGATATACTAATTAAATTGAAATAAAAGAAAGATCACAAAGTTTCTTACAAGAAGATGTGTGGATTAAGGTTAGGAAGAAAAAAGACAGATTAGAAAAAGTCATCAAAGTGACCATGAAGAGAAATAAGCGGGTGGTGCAATAGATGAATGGACAGATGGATGGATGGATGGATGGATGGATGGATGGATGGATGGATGAATGAATGGATGCATGAATGAATGGATGGATGGATGGATGGATGGATGGATGCAATATGACTATAATGAACACAGAGCTCATTTTGACGACATGCTGTTTTCCTTTTGTCCACTGTGCCTAGACTACACAGTCCCATCCATCATTGTATAAAAAACAGGACTGTCAGTGACAAAATAATCTATTCATTGTTGCCCAGCTATATTTCACAACTCTTTGATTCTGCCTCCATAATCTGTCTGTCCTGGAGAAAAAAAACAGAAGGATGACTATATTTTCTTTACACTATCAGAGTTGCCTTAGTGAATAATGATTAACTGCTGCTTCAAAGATGCTCAGATCTGAAAGATTTGAACTGAATTCAACACTTGATGTTAGCTCACAGTAAACAGCTGCTCTGCGGAAGAAAACAATATTTAACATACAATCTTAGTGACTGTATAAAACAATACATATAGGGACATTGATGTCAACAAATTTATTTCCACAGGCAGTATCATTAATTTAATTCACTCAAAGACCTAACTGATAAGCAGGAGTATCATAGTTCTATACAACACAGTTTTAATGCAGTCTGGGCTCCAATGCACCTGGAGTATAGAATACAGAAATACAGAATGACAACTTAATACTCAACATGTATAAGTTAGCATTTGCAAAGACACAGATATTCCAACTGGTTTTATTCAAAGGTCATCAGACTCAACTTTCATGAAAGTAAAACACTGTTTACCAAAACTGATCACAGGCACTCAAAGCCATGAAATAGAAAATAATAAACTTTTCACATCTCAGTGACTTCAAATTATTTTTACTCATGAAACCTATCTAATTTAAGTAGCATTTCAATGTCTTTAAGTCCTCCCACAACCAATTTAACCCAAGCATTGTTTAACACTCCCTATACAATCTAAATTTCAAGTATGACACGCTCTGACTCACCAAGGCATTCATCACATGGGCAAATTTTATGGCTGCGGCATTTTTTAAATTATTTAGATGTTGGATATCATTTTACATTTAATGTGGGCACTGTTGAAGAAATAAATGATAATCTTACCTGTATTGTGTATTTGAGCATGATCTATAAACGTGAACAATAATCAACAAAATAAAGACTCAACAGGCCGTGAAGGCAGGCCTGTCACCAGTATATATGAAGGGAATATTCTGACAGTGTAATGATCACTGCTATAAAAAGGGGAACTTTATAACTGTAGTATGTTATAATAAGACCATTCTTTGAAATTACCCATCATTTAAAATTGAAGCTCTATAATGCTTTCTTTAGTTGAAGAACCAAATTAAATATAAATAAACCTTCTCTTTTAACAATACTTAGCTAGGGTACTATTACTTTGTCTCTCACTGCAATAACACTTTAAATACATTTCCACCATACAAATAAAGGAGACCACCCTCAAATACCTTTGATGACAATTTCTCAAACGTTCCCCCTATTATTAAATAACAGTAATACTCAGCTTGCTTCAATGAGTCTCTGTTTCAAGTGCCATAAACGTCCCCATTGCAGATGTGATCTTTTATGTCTTTGTTTAACTGTGTGCTTCAACCTCTTACAATTAATTTAGCACATCATTCAGACAAAAAAAAAACAAGAATGCAAATTATTACGACACCGCAGTGTTTCACCACAGAGTACTTTTGATATTGAGGTTGTTTGATGATATCTGACATAAAATCTGATTGTTCTCAATTGTATTTTTAACGGTTGAGTGATTATATATGTGAAATAAATTCTGTATTGATCCATTCTGTTGTTCTAATACATGAGAGTGTGCAACAGTAAATCACAATAACTGACACCTGGGTCACTTTTACAGCTTACTGCAGCAAGACTAAGGAACTTTAAAGGATAGAAAACCATGATTTCCATCACGCTGATCTCACTCCACAACATCGTCTCCAGTATCTGATTATAATTTGATTCTAGTCACACCTCTAACCATTAATGTGTGGAGATTTGACCTGTGAATGCAGTGTAAAAACGACTTGCTGCCGCAGCCAAGGCAACTCATGTGCTGTGACTGATGCCAAACTTTAAGGATGAGAACAATCTAGAATTACCTGTCAATACTTCTGTCATTAATCATGAATTGTCTTAATTTGTTATTTTTGTCAGCAAGTCTGTCTCAGATTTTCTGGTTGCTATCACGTCATGCAAAATGGCATCTAGAAACAGAACAGGTACGGAAGAGCACTTGGCAAACATTCCCATGGGTGCAGTGCTGCAGTGCAACAGAGCTGATGCAAACAGAAAGCCCGGATGATTCATGGCTCACATAACATCTTACATTAGAGGACAACTGCTGAGAGGGATATTTAAGATATGCCATTAAAGAGCAGTGCCTATGCTTTGCCTATGTGAAATAATTGGGGATGTAACATTTCTTTCCATTTCTAATGATCCAGCAAATTTGGTCTCAGAGAATTTGTGTCTGGCTCTGTTGTTGCCATAGTTTATCACACTCATCATTTGAAGAGCATGTATGGATGGATAGACAAGAGAAGGGACAGGTGCTGAAACTTACCATTAGAATACAATGTATTAAATAAATAAACGATAAGAGCATTCATAGGGAATAGTGATGAGTTTATTGACTGTCCTAAAAGTAGCAGAGAGGAGAAAATATATATTTTTCCCTGGCCCTGATTTTAAGTAAAATTTCTTACCTGGTGAATGAGGAGGAGGGGTACACATGAGAACCACACCTTGGCCTTCACGCACAGAAACCCCACCTCTGGTCTTCGAACTGAAAGCACCAAGATCTGAAAGAGTACACAGAGACAGTCCTTCTCAGCAACAGCCAAATACATCCTTTATGGTTATGTGGAATGATCTTAAAGGGGCTTGAGCATTTATTTTTGTCCTTCAAGCTTCAAGTTACCATCATTATATTGGTGATGCAAGAAAAAAACAAAACAAATATATCCACAGTCTTTCTTTTTGAGTTAGTGTTGCATAAAAACAATTGACAATTTGATTCCTGATAGTAGTTATAATACCTTGTGTTTTCTCATATGCTCACACATTCTCATCCTTATAGGTACCCCAGTTACTTCTGCTGGTTGTCTGTCTGGCCACACCAGCAATTAATCTCACTACTGATTTGCCTATTTTTTCTCAAATAATCTACTGGTCTATAAAATTAGTGAGAGGGAAAAGCAGGAACAGACAGACACCTCTGAAGTTGTAAAAAAAAATATCATGTGCTACAGACACACGGCTCTGTCAATCAATTACCATCTGGAGAGATGGTTTGGAAGAATCCAATTCCAAACTTAAATCATCACAAAATATAATATTACTATTCTCAAAAAAAAAAAAAAACCTTTACCAGCATTATTTGGAAACTATTTTTTTTAAGTAATCTTTGTTTTTAAGTGGTTATTTTTCTATGGTAGTAGAACAAAGCAGGTTTAGACTGAAATCCCAGAACTGCAGCCCTTTGGAAAATAATTCCACCCATTTAATTTCTAGTTGAAACAATGCCAAACTGTGGAAATCAAGCGACAGGCTGCTGACCCAGGGCAGGTCTGTGTCTCCACCATTTTCATCCTCTCGCTTTGAGGGACGTTGTTTACCCTTAGTTGGAACTGTTGGGAAATTATTACTTGAAGTGAGTGACTTGTGAAAGCTGAATTTCCTCTAAATGTCTGGCACATTTAATAATGATCATGGTTCATGGTCTTCATTTTAAAGAGGAACTATGCAGGATTTTTAGCGAAGCTATGCTACATTTTTACCTTAATTACACAGATTCGGAGTAATTGTGATAGTTAGATAAATGGCTTGTAACTTGAAATGAGGCAGAATGGGGGCTCTCTGTCTTCCACCTAGCATCTTTTGGCCGAAAACCAACCTTGTGATATCAGTGCCTCTGCCCCGGTGTCTCAGCTCTCGTCTCGGCGGCACTGCGACACAAACACGCCCCGTAACCCATAATCTCTTGTTTATGATGGATAAGACTACACAAATATACATGTCGTAACATCATATATGATAAATAATGTTATCCACCTCTCTATTGATTGCTTTCTCACTGGCTTCATTGAAAACAAATGCACATGGCCGGGAGGCAAAACAGTGGATAAGCGACTGGACTTACATAGTTCCCCTTTAAAATATGGCAAACAGTCAATTTCCCTTCAATGTTTATTTGTCAATTTTCGAGAATGTCAGTGTCGTCACTTGAACCGTAGATACTCACGGTTGGTGTCCAGTGTTATTCAAAAAGTTGTTTTGATCTGCTATGCTGGAGTACCTCAATCTCATCATCTTGGCCCATTTGGTATGAATGACTTGTGCTGACTTATTTCAGCTAACAATGTGCAACCAGAGTGCAGAGATGGAGAGCTGCTGATTGTTACCATGTTCACTATTGATTCACCAGCAGCTGTCACCATGCCTTTTTTGTCAGTGCAAATTCTCTTTACCCCTCATTTTTTGTTCATCCAACATGAATCATGGCTTACTGCTGGTCATTGTCCTCTACTGCAGCTTTAATCAGCAAACAGACTAAATGTAGGATAAGTAGCTTCTGTATCTATGTAAACAGAATGATGAAAAAAACAAATGAGCCAGTAAATAAGTAACATAAACACCAACTGCCTGATGACTATTGACCAAGGCTTTTTATATCCGGCTGCTAAAGTACAGCAACTGTTGTTGCCTACAACATGACTGGTACTTGGCAGAAACCCTATGTGAGTATGTAGATATTCCTTCCTCTTCAATTATTCAGTCAGGCTATATATTGTGAAAATACAAGTCTTCCTAGCCAGTTTGTCTAATTCAATAAATATTGAATGTAAATTTCATCTTTATGTATTTCTATTTTGTTTTTCTACATAACCAAATGCTTTCACGCAGTAACAACTCCCCCCACAGTACAGTATATCCACAGACACATTACACCAGCACATGGGAAATTATATGTTTTACATTTCTTTCAGATGCAACACTGGTGGTTTGGAATGAATAAGTAATGGTTAGCATAAAGTAACATAACCGAGGAAGAAAAACTAAACATATGTGCCACCTAAATAAATTATGTTAATGTTTAATTGTTAAGTGAAAATCATAGAGGCATTGTAGAGGCACCACAGCAGTGATCCCTTTACATGTAATTTGAGGTGTTTCAGTTCAAGACAGAAATAAGACAACAATGTTAGAGGTGTTCATGTTTCTAACATTGATGTCTTACTGACTGATCATTTTCCTTTGCAATTACAGTTATGTAAGTGAATCAATATTAATGACTTTTTAACAATGTAAAACCCATTTGGTCATTAAAGCGTCCTCAAAAATTACAAGGCAACATATGTCCGTATAAATATTTAAAATCTAGAAACATAGTGATGAAATTTGCAGCAAGCACAAGAGCAGGTGCTCAATGCAAATTAGCCATTTCAAGATCAGTATGAATTTAATCAATGGGCATTAACCACTGATCATTTCAGATTTGTAGAACATTTCAGAGAAGGGAGTAGTGTGTGGGTCTTCAAATGCTGGAGTCAAAGCATCCCATTAATTTCATTACTACTGTACTGCTCAGATTGGCTCAATACCTGAGCCACAGCCAGTCTCCTCTGCAGCAAGAGAAGAACTCTTTGGGGAGAAAGATCAGAAGCCTCCTTTCTGCCTGCTGCCTTCAAAGTCACGGCTGAAAAACAGCCCAAGTGTGAGTTCAGCGGCTCAGAATTTCAAAACAAAGAGAGAAAAAAAAAGCATCCTACTCAAACATCTTTGGAGCAGAGCACATGACCAGTGGATAGAGTATAGACAGCCTTGACTGAACCTTTCCTGGCACAGTCAGGCTGGTCCACTCTTACCTCTCCCCTGATTCCCTGCGTGAAACTGAGCTGTGTTCAGTGCGTCAGCTTGACATAACAACCCTCCAACTCTCTGGAGTAGTGAGTATAGTGAAGTGCTGCACAGGCACATAATTTCAGCATTTGCCCGATCCAGCGAAATTCATTCAGGCCACCCTGATCTACACAATTGAATTTTTTTCCCACAAGATCTTTGCCCAGAGCTAAAATTTTAAAGTCAGTAAATCACACTCTCCCTCTCTCGCTCTTTCTCTCTCACAGACGCAATTCACACATATTAAAGCTCTCATATTAAATAGGCAACACACTCTTTAACAATCATAAGATCAAATTCTTATAGTATACAGCTATAGAAGATCAGTTGGCTAGCAAATCCAAGCCTTCCAGGGCTGCATCATGGTGAAGGCTCTTCGCATTACCTGAGATATGCTCTACCACCAATGCCAGAGGAAATAACTACATCTTTATTACATGTATTATAAACTTAAAACTATTGAATCTTATTCTGGTACCAAATCTCATCCACGCCTGCAGTATAAATATATATATTGCATTAAAGCCTAATCGCAGGATTTAGTGTACACGTGAAATTATAGCAGGTACAGGAGGAGTATTGCCCCTAATCTAAAAGCGGAGTTAAAATGAGCTGTCTGCTGTCTGTATGTGATGTTGCAATGTACAATTAAGTCTTAAAAGTAAACAAACAAAAACAGCTTATTAAGGCAGTAACTTCTTTAAAACATTGTGTTTTTGAGGGGAGGAAGTGCTTATATGTTTCCGAACTTGTTGAAGCAGTTGACAACGCATGTCATGTCGACACATGGAAATGTGCAGTGCCAACATGAAATGAGAGGAAAAAGTTGTGCTCCATGCTGAGTGATAAATACCCACCATTTGTTATGCTGAAAGAGAGAGGGAAGGTTCTGCATCCAAATGTGTGCTGCAGGGCACCTCTCTTTGTTTCTGTGGCAAGCCTTCTGAAGGGCTGCATTTTAAAGAAATGCAGACCGAGTATGAGACTATTATACATTCATGGTGTTGAGGATATGTTTGGTGTAAAGCTGGAGACACATTCACACACACATCATAACCATTCACACATTTTAAACAGCCATGGGTAAAATTAAAGGAAAAAGAAATGTGGTCATGGGACGAAATGATTGGACAGATGTTCCTAACATGGCCAACGTACACTCTCATGTCAGGTTAAGTGTATATTGGAAACAATGACCATATGGAATCTTGTTTATTATTACTTTGTTTTGTTTGGATTATTGCTGTACTATATTTTTTCAACTGTATTCAATATTCAACCATCCCTGATGTATTTCTTCATTCATTTTCTATACCGCTTATCCTCACTATGGTCACGGGGATGTATTTCTTAAAATATTATATTTCATATCACCTCTACATGCTGTTTCATTTGCTGTGTATATTGTACTGCAGAGAATGACATTCTTATCCCATGTAAATGTCGAGTGTGAACTAAAAAAGGTGTATGGAAATTATTGCAATTGTACAATTATCATACCCACATACACTTACAGCATTAAAACTATATCCAGGGATGAAACAAATGTTTATTTCAGTGTTTCTCTAACGGTTCTTGGTGCTGGCTGCTATCATTAAAGAAAAGAGTCATTCACTCTCCCACTTGGATATTTGTGACAGGTTCTTCAGCTCTCGCCACAACAACAGTTGGTGAGATGTGGGGTTTGTTGCTGACTCAATAGTACAACTGAGACAGTCACACATGTTTATTCAGCGAATGACATTTCAGGGCCATGTCTCCAAACCCCCAGGCCACAGAAAATTTGTTACAGTTTCATAATGCAAAGCAATAATGCTATTCAGCAAAAGGTGTTGGATAATACTGATATAATTGTGATATAATATAAGTGATTATTGGCTATTTTTTGCTGTGATACCTTGACCTTGGTGCAGCACAGCCCGTGTGCTGCATCTTTCCACTCCTTGTCACGCTCCGACAACAGGATACTGACTGACCTGTCTGTTACTGAGACTACAAAATCCAATTTGGTGTACAGATGGCTTGAGCGAAGTCGATGTGTGACAAACAAGTGGCCATCATCTCAACCGACAAACCTGCCAGTCATCCACACATTACCAGAAAACAGAGACACAGGACTTCACAAGCTTTAAAGAAATTCTGCCACGGACAAGCCAAACAGACCAACTTAACTAGATGCATGTAGCACATCTGTCATGGGCAACATAGTCCATGGTCCATTTGTTTCCATATAGTCCATTTATGCATATTGGGTTTTCTAGCCCCTTTCTGTTGCTGGTTGCTGTTATGCAGATATTTATGAAATTATTTATTGGTAATACTTTACTATATGAGTTTTTTTTAATTGTCTTACAGTATAAAATGTTAATCATTTAAAAACAGGAAACAGCAAAAAAAGGAAAAAAAAAGCCAAAATAGTGAAAACCACTTGCTCTGTGGTGTGTCTATAATTCAGTCTATGATTCCATTAGTTTTGCTTTAAGGATGAACAACTACAGTCACCTTTCACGTAGGAGGAAGAGAAAGGCATCTACAGATACTCATCAATAAATGACACAGATTATAATGAAGGTGCAATGCAAAAGACTGCACTGATTCCTCAAAACAAAACTGTTGCCAACATACTACAGGATGAGAAACTCATACCAGCATTGTGAATCTGACAGATAAGGCAGTGTCAAGCAACAGCACAGTATTTATGCGAAACCAGAAATAGCTGCCTATGTCTCAGCTTGAAGCTTAGACTAATAAATGAGCGCCTTCATGTTGCATTACTCATTTTCAGGCAAAATCAATTTTTTAGCCGCAAAAAGGGCTCAAGCCAAATCTTTCCACACTGATTGGCTCTCAAGTGGAGGAAAAGCAAAACATCTGAATAGTTGAGAGGACAGATGAGGGTACATGTACATGGGCAGCTTCTGTCCCCCGGAAACTAGCAGACTAGCAGCACTATTTTGAAGTGTGCTGAAGTGTGTCTGTCTTTTACCATCTGGGCATTTCAGCCTGCCAATGCAATATGGTTTATATTCAATTTAATACCAGTTTTCCTTTGATTTTTGTTCACTTTTTTGATCACTTTCACACATATGAAGCTTTGTCAAAGGAATAAAATTGAACAAAAGAGTAAAGAAAACCTTAATGTGGCTCTGTTGGCCTGAAGAGAATAGTGCTTTTATAGAAAAGAATCCTGCCCCCTTTTCCTGTCTACAAAGTTTCAGGCTAATCTAGCCATTTGTTTCCTAAGAAATTCCTTTAACAAGTGTAAGTCCCCATAACAACACATGAGACCATGTACTATACTCAATAGAAGCAGCTCAGAGACTGAGAATGGTAGCTCCCTGTAGACATGCCAATAAGGCTATTATGGTCATTGCTCCAGAGGAAACTATACAGCAAACCAACAATGCGTTTTCCTCTGAACATAGTGCACCTGGTCTTGCCATGTGGGCTGCTTTAGCCTCTGATGATGTTTTGGAGGTAGGCCAGGGGATTACTGGGGAAGAAATGTGCCTTTTCCTTTCATTTACCATCAAGACATGGTATTTGAGGGCAGATACCCTGTTAGCAGTGAAATCCAACAGTATCAGATGGAGCTTGCAGCAACTGAGCTCAGCAACAAAGCTTCACTGTAGACGGCAGTCTGTATTTTGCCCTGGAACCAGACAGTTTTTCTTTCTTTTTCTTTTGGCTTATTTAAGCAAAGAGGTTGAAGCCAATTCTTTACTTTGTGAACTATATTATTCTACTGCAGGTCTGACAGACTTAAAATGTAAGTTTTACCCACGTAAAGACAATAAGGTTTATGCTACAGTATAGAGTATATCAGCATAGTAATAGACCTTCTGTAAGCAGAACTGTAAATGAAAAAAGTCTACTCACATGCAAACTGTAAGAGAGCGTCTCGACTTAAGATGGTCCCAAAGCTGTTTCCTGCTTTACACTGGTACTTCCCATAGTCAGTGATCTCACTTGCATTTGCAATAATGAAGTTTCCATCAATGAAGCTGTAGCGGTAATCTGCCTCCGCATCCACCTCTGTGCCATTGATGTACCAACTAGAAAACATGAGAAGAATAGGAGATTTTAATATGTCTGTGGTGAATGACAGGCTAATGAGCTGTGAGAGTAGGATCGCAATAAGGAGACAGACAAATATATGTCACACCTGTATGTGGGTGGTGGATTCCCCCGCGCTTCACAGTGCATCACCACTTTCTTTTCATCAGAATCCAAAGGAAAAACAACATCATCTGGCTCCCGGACAAAAACAGGCCCAAACTCTTCACTTTCTGTGAGGAAAAAAAAAGATGTAAAGACAAGGATGATTACAGGATGTATCACAACATGAGCACCAATCAGTTTTATTGTCCAGTTACTTCTTCTATTACTCCCCAGTTTGCTTAGTACAGGCACATATTATGTACCAACATCATTTGTAGGAAACAAGGGGAAGGAAGATGTGCAGCTCCACAGAGTGATGATGAATTATAAGTAACAAAATAGACTGTAACAATAACTGGTGTGACATTCTGCAGCAGACGGCAGATTTTTCTGTCAGATAATAACACTGCTGTGACATATTATATAACTGATGCACCACTAGGAAAGCGTTCTAGTGATCCTCAAAGTGAGAGTAAAAACGTGCCCTTCTCAGGAAGACAGAGCAAATTTCTTAGGATAGAAGTCACCCCTGGATATCATACTATTAACCTGGTAGGGTACATGGTGTAATTCATATAGTGAAATAAATAAATGTTTAGAGATGTTACACGTTTAAGAACATCTTATCCATAATCCAGGGGTTAAAATTACACATGTGCAGTCTCCACAATAATATGGATTCATTTCACATTAAAGCGCATATGTTCGAACCACCCAGTCGTATAGAACCAACATCATGGTATTCACCAGCACTTTCTCACAGATCCCAGATCCTTTTACAGATAACTTTACCAACCTCTCACTGGACGGAAAAAAGAGGCAATTTTTTTATATGTCAGAAAGGAAATGTTTCATGAACACAATTTTTCTTTTTCTGTCATTACCCCATCATCTTTTCCTCTAACATTCTATGGCGGTCTCCTGTTTTATATAAGCTCTGGAAGAACCATTACAAGGCATAACACAATACATTTGCTGTGTCTCATCTCTCAAATAGAACAGCTCAAATGCAATATACACATTAAATAAAAACACTGAAAATACTGCATCCGCTTGACAATTCAAATAGTTTTTCAAATGTGTACACAGAATAGAATCTTTTCTTGGATATTTACTTCTTACTGCTCATAATGGGTTAGATTGCAGCACCTCTTCAAACCTATGTCAACACTGCACATGTACCAGCATTAAAATTTCATATGGCTATACCACTACACATTTCATAGAAAAGCGCAGGTATCCCAAAGGTATAAAACACTGACATTTAGAGTGCTGATGGTCTGTCATCAAGCGTGGTATATGCTGTATGTGGCTTACACAGGGAGAGCTTTTGTTCTTTGTGTGGCTGGACAGATGAGGAACACATGCAGCAAACAGAGACATAAGATGCGATTCATTATTAGGAGTTGGAAACAACCGTGGCCATATTATGTGGAGAGGTAATGGCACACTGGGATCAGAGTCCCCTCATTAAATATTCTTCATACCAATATATTTGGGAAGATTAAGCAAAACTAAGATGAAAAAATCACTGACATCATGATTACAGGGTTTTCTCAGCCTATCTAAGGCCTGGGTGATTTTGGCCGCCACCTTGGTTAAAGTGTGTGTACAGCACATGGGGATTCAGTGCGACGCGCTTGTTTTTTTGTGCACATCCGACCTGCTTCTCCCCTCGGTGTCCGGTCTCGAGCTGTGTCTCTCCTACTGTTTAACACGGAGCTCTGCCCCGTTTGAAAGGAAGCCCCTT
This sequence comes from Selene dorsalis, assembly GCA_900303245.1. Taxonomy (NCBI): domain Eukaryota; kingdom Metazoa; phylum Chordata; class Actinopteri; order Carangiformes; family Carangidae; genus Selene; species Selene dorsalis. The sequence goes on from OMNW01003024.1 coordinate 52,396, forward strand.
GAAGGAAGCCCACATGTGGAAAGACATCGCCTCCGAGATGAAGAATGTGTATTATAAAAGAGAAACACACATTTCAGGACCTCTGACTTGTATCATCAGAACAGACAGGTCCTGTGATTTTCAGCCTCCTTTCTTATTAATTAGGGGGGGGAGGAGTAGAAGGCTCAAGCACGTGATATTCTCTATTTAACGGAAAGGG